>VWZK01019792.1:77101-116022 GCA_013396935.1 Baryphthengus martii | reverse complement strand
CGCCTTCTGCCGCCGGTAGCAGTGTGCGAGGGCCTTCCTGCCCCTCCGTGCCGCCCGCCTCGGGCTCCCCTCGCCACCCCGGGGCGGCCTCCGCCGAAGGGAGAGGCCGGGGGGCCGGCCCCCTGCCTGAGATGAGGGGTGCGGTGGGGCTGGTACTTCTCCGCCGGACACCGGCTGCAGCAGCGGGCCTTAAAAGGGAGGGTAAATCCTCTTTTGTTGTCTGTGCTTTTTCAGGATGTGGGGGCTTTGGGATTTTTTTGGCGGTTAGGAAGCCCCCCGTAGTGGGTCACGGCACGCCGGGGAAATGCCCCCCCCGGTCCCTTACTTCTTTCGGTTGGTGCTCGCTGAGCGGCCGCCTGGGGTCAAGCCTCGCGGCGGGCGCCATTGCACCCCGTCACCCGCACCCCTGCCCGCCCTGGGGACCCGGCCAGGCTTTGCCTGTGTCCATCTGTCCTACGGACACTCCTCAACGTCACCTATTGTCCTAGAGGAAATACTACCTCTAAACTCACATGCCGTGGAGAGGAGAGCTTGTGTTTTACCACGGCATTGCCCGGAGTAAACGCTGTTGTTCTGGTTGTAGTTCCTTCTCCGCTCATCTTGCATCTTAAGTCTTCCCACGCTGCGGATCAAGCGCTCTCTCCGGTTATCTGGGGAGCTGATGGGACAGGCAGCCTACAGAAATGTGGCCCCTTGCACCGGGCCGGTGTTGGGCTGCGTGTGGTGTGATTCTGTCCGGACACAGGGTGCGAAGGGTCTAGCTTGCTCTGCAGCTGGGGCCTCTTGGGTCAAGGAAGTGGGAAAAGCATGTAATAAATCGACTTATTTTGAATGTGCTTTTTTGAGGGGTTAGAAAATGTGATTGCAGAGAAAACACTTTATTGTCGCTACTAGAAGTGGCTGGAGTAACCTAAAATAGAAATAGGTTGATCTGTTACGCTGCTACGCAAGTATCTTCCTCATGAATTTCTGATTCACCTACTTCAGAGCGTTTGTGTAGGTGATTGATGTTTGAGGATGTACGCTTTTGTCTCATGCCCCTAGGATTTGCGTGGCAACCAGCAGCTCTGCATCTTGAATGTGGCAAGAGAAATCTAAGAGACTTAGGAGGACTGACTTGTCTAAAAGGCAGGAAAGGGGAAAACTTTGATGCTTGCTGCTCTGTTGTTGAATTCATGGCATGCACGCTAAAATAGGTGGGTCAAAAACAATTACAGTAATATAAACCTGGGATATTAAAAAGGGACATAATAGTGTTTAATTATCTTGGGGCTTTTGTTAACATTTGTTTGCATAAATGTGCTGCGGTTGATGATTCCCAAATACATAACAGTAAGACCACTAAGAGCAGAGAATGATGATTTATTGCTCTTCATAGGAGCCAACTTGTGCTCAGCAAGTTTGTTTGATAGCTGGCTAATGCCTGTCTAGAATTCGTTCGTACCTTATTCCTGCTTCAGGTTCCTTTTCTGTTGGTGTGTGTGACCAAGCTGTAGCTGCCCTCTCTCTGCAGTGTCTCTAGGCTTGCGGCTACGCACTCGGGCTGCTGTGATGGCGAGCACAGAAGCAGTGTGTAAGAAGCAGCCAGGGAAATAAGAATTGCGCTTTGGTGTGTTCTGAATCCCAGCTTGCTGCTCTACTCCAATGTGGGTGTTGCTGAGCTCTGAGGGGTGACTGCTGTGGCTGCAAGCTGCATGCTCTTCTCCCCCAAACTTGTTTTTGTTGAATATCCCCAATGTATTTTAAGGAGCATTTCAAGGAAGCTGCTTGATTTATCTTTGAATAAGAAAGTGAATGGTTCCAATAATATGAAGTTTATCTAAATTAGTAGTAGATCATTCTAGTAGAAGAAGCCTCTAAGAATTTGTATCAGTTTTCTATCATGTTTCTGATGCATGAAGTCTAATAGTGACTTTTAAATTACTTTATTTTCCTGTAATCTTTGAGAATCTTGTTTGCTACTGTTTGTCTGCTGGCTGAAGTACACATCAAATTCTGTCAAACGAAAAATCTTATATTACAGCAAATGCAAAGATCTACCCTTGATCTGGGAGATTAACCTGTGGTAATAGAAGCCTAATTATTCTGTGTTTTCTCCCTGTCATAGTGTATTAACTTTTGAGATATCTTTCAAGTTCACTTTGAGCTTTTTAGATTAGATTTTATAACTGAAGCCATTTATGACCAGTCTTACTACTAGAGACTGTAACTGCATCAACTGGTTTGCTAAATTTTGCATGGTTTCCTTTGCTTCTGATCAGTATTTAATTTCGTGCTATTTTAACCTTCACTTTTCTTAGAAGGAGGTAAAGTATGTGTTGTGTGTTAGCCTCTAGCAGGATTGCTTTGTAAATGAAGTTACTTTCAAGCTGTTTCTTGACATTCGAAAGTAGGTCCTTATAATACTGACCACAAAAAAACATAGCTTGTGTATGTATTTCTTTTTAAAGAAATCGCTATGTTTTTATGTGCTTGAGCACTGAATGACTACAGCAGAAAATACCGGTTTATAGCTCTCTCAACTGTGCAAATGTCTTTGTCCCCTGTTTCTGCTCCTGTTTTTTCGATGCAGGACTATGTATGTTGTGTGACTCATTGCTGTTCTTCTGTTCTGTGTCTGCAGCTTGCACCTGCTAGATGCATTATGCTGTACTTGTTCTGTTTCATAATAAAGTGTTGTTTACAAAATAGCTTTCTTAGTGTCTGTGTAGAAAGAAATGTATTTATTGCATCTGAATCCACCCTGCTGAGCCTAGTTTTGTAAGGTGTCTCAGGTCATTCTAAATAGTTCCTTATGCCCGATGACAGAAAGGCTTTGGGCACAGAACAGTAAACAGATGAGGAAAAAGCATGACCTTTAAACAACTCCCCTCAATGCTCACAAATGATTTACTTTGAATGTTTGAATAGTATACCCCTTTGATTATTATTAAGTGGCAACTTCATAACCAGCACTACTTAAAGATTTTTTTTTTTAAATAAATACTTTAAAGGTGCTCAGTTTTAGCAGGCAAGATTTACATCTTGGAGTGTCACCTTACAGACTTGAAGGGGGAGGCAGAGGAAACACGCAAAACTTTGAGGAATATCTGTTGGGTTAGGTTTTAAGGCATAGCTACTAGGTTTTTCTGCTCAGAATACTTGGATTTCCAAGTACTGAAATGTGTGCAAATGAAATCTTCGTCCAGAGAGGTTGTTAGTAATGGTAGTTTGTTAGCAAGTGGACTCTGACGGCCATAAGCCGTTCTAGTCAGGACCTTCTTACTCTCTTGAAGTGGTGATAGTCAAATTCAGCAATGGGAAAGCCCTTTGCATGTAAGCCTCCATTTTCTTTATAAACCAAGGACATCCCTAGTATAAATAAATACTACTTTGAATTTTTTTTGAGTCTTTCCCATATACAAGAGATCTGATTTTTGTGAGCAAAAAGATCTTTATAACATCTTCAGAAATGTAGTTTTGCAGCGTCACGGAGAGAAAAAATACTCTGAAGGCAAAAATCCCACACAGTCCTAGGCCTTTGCAGCTTAAAAATAAACATCTGAAGTACACGACTGGTTTTAAATTTGAGAAATTGCTACCTTAAAATTACCATTCCATGTCATTTAAAACAAATGTTGACAATTACAAAAAGCTGTTTCTGCTAAAGAAGAGTTTAGTGTCCAGAAAGGCAATTAGAATAACACTGATGAATATTCAGTGGGAAATATAGTCTCAAATCAAAACCAAGGGAGCCAAAACAGTTTGACCACCTGAGTAGGGTAACTGTCACACTCCCACTTCTATCTCAGCTTTTCAGTTTTGCTCAGAGCTCCAAAAAAGTAAGTTTCTCTGCCTTTGCCACACTCCACCCCAAATACAGTAAGTATCCCCATATTTCAGTTTAAAAAAACCCCAATAAACCAACCCATGGAGGGAGAAGCAAATGTCTTTTTTCACATTTACACAAAACGCCAGATGTGTGTATATAAGTGAAAAGGCACGTGGGTGGGATCATGAGCTTGCGCTGGTAACTTGCAGACAAAATCATAAAACTTCGAGCTTGAGTGACTGTCTCAGGGTCATATCCACAGCCTGCTTCTGTGGCAAGTTTAAGGTTTTTTTTTAGGACAGAACTAGGTCTTTTGACTCTTCTTTTGCCTCAACTTAATTTTGATTTGCATGTCACTTTTGTGCTGGTCTCTCTTCTTTCTTATTCATCAGACTGACAAAACCATCACCATGGATGCTGTTAAACGTATCTTAGATCACGTCTGCGCTTAGGTACTCCTTGGCCTCCGTATGCAGGCTTGCCCTCCTGTCAGTAAAGTGCTCCTCATATTAACCGTGTCTCCACTAGATTGACACAGTCAAAAATCTTCCCCAAGTCTAAGGCTGAGTAATTTTCTCAGTATAAGCAGCAGTGGTCTGTGTGGTGGGGTGGACTGGGGCAGATGTGTTGGTCTAATGTGTGAAAAGGTTATGTTTCTTGACCCAACAGCTAGGTGTTGCGGCAATGTGAGTTGTGTATATTTTCCTGCATCCCACACGGGACCCGTGCTCTGAGTTGTGTCGCTTCCAAGGTAGCAGAGTAATTTGGCAATAGAGATTTCACACGTAAAGGTGAGCTTTCATAGAACTGGGAAGCTTGGTTTTTTCCCTCCAAGAGTAAGATACATTTTGTGGTGTCATCATATAGGTGTATCTGACCAGCCAAAGGAGAACTCAGATCTTAGTCAGCACACAAGAATGTGTAATTAAGAGAAAAGCCTTTAATAGGAGTCTTTGCTTTTAATCTTGTTACCTTTGCATATCCCTTGTCCTGTCACGTCCAGCATAATTACTGCAAGTTGAGCAACAAAGTCCCTCCCTTCCCAGCCGTTCTCACTCTCAGCTTTCTTTTCAAGGCAGAGTATGGGAAGGACAAAAAAAATCTTGAGAAGTTTTGGCTTTGCTTTTGCCCTAATTTGTTTGGTATCTCTGGTTGTAACTTGTATTGGACAAACCTGTTTACTCAGTAGAAGTTTCTGCGTGTTGCCTGCTGCCAAATCTCTGGATTGCAGGCATGCCTAAATGGTTGGACAAGCGGTTCTTTCTTTAAATCCTCGTTTTACCTTCTGTGGACTGTAACAGTAAAAAGGGCTGACCCAAGCAGGAGGCTGTGCATAAATAACTGCTCTGAATGGTCCCTGGATAACTTGTCAGACAAAGATACCTGTATTTATTTTGCAAGAGGCAGTGTGAAAGCTCTAAACCTGAAGGTCATAATCTGAGGACCGGGATTTCAGAAGATTTAGAAAAAACAAGTAATCTTAAATGCCACATATATTTTACAGAAATTTAGTCCTGTCTTCCCTTTTTCCTAGTTAAAAACCATGCATTTCTATATGAAAAAGGCCTTGAGCTGGTCAAAGAACAAACTAAGATTATCCTGGTGAAAGTACAGTTTAACTGGGGATAACATTAGTAAAATTTGGCAAAGCTGCTTTTTCTCCATAGCTGCCAGACTTCTTTGAGTACAATCATTCATTATTTTGCCAAACTAAATAAAACATTGACCCTCAGGTAATCCCAGTGAGCAGAATTCCCCTCTGGTGTAACTGGAGCCAGGTCCTGCTGAAAGGCAAGAAGAGAAGTGAGCTGCACCAGTGCAACTTGGGGCTAGGTTCCTGCTGAGGATATCTGTTCAAGAGTGATGTTTGCTGAAACTCCAAGTAGACTTAATGTTCAGTACAGAAGTCCTTGGGACTCAACTGGAGAACGCAGTAGCATCATCTGTTTGCTGTATGTGAGACGTTAGAGAAAAAAGGTGGAAGTTTGTGGACAGTTCAAGAAAGTAGGAGAGCACCTCATTAAATGAATCTTAGCAATGGTGAAATAGCGTTTCCCACTATTTTTATCTCAGTTTTGCCAGAGGTGTTGAAGTCCTAGATCATATACACATTTGGATTTTTACTCTCATTTATAACCTCTTGCTCAGCCTCTGGTTCAGATTATGTTTAAATTCTGTACAAAATGTCAGCTTAGTATACAGGCCTTCATATAGATATAAATTTGATTATTTTAAACTGAGAGTATAGAGATTGTTAACAATCATCTAGGTCATCAGGCAGTATCTTCATTCTGCAACAGAAATTTTTCTCCCTGTCTCACTAACACAACTCAGTCTTTTATTTCTGCAGACCTCTAGTAAATACTACAGATTCTCTCCTCTCTCTTGTGTGAGTGTTTGTCTGCTACAGTGCTGCCAACTGAGTAACTCCTTGGTCTGATCCCAGAGGGTGCTGCCTTTATAACTCTCTCCCCTCTTTCTGGGAGCATAACTTAACCCAATGTAACTGTGAATCTTCAGTTCTTGGGGTTCATCTTTCACTACAAGCTGTTGTAGAGAACAGTAATGACCTCACAAACATGAGTCTGTTTAGTTACATGTTTGATTAATTGCAGGCTTTTGGCCTCCCAAATGGACATTTGGGTGTTTTCTTGCCGATTTCAGCTCTGACAAGGTATAGGTGCTGAGGCTGGGCATAATAATCTTGAAAGTGAGCATGTTACAATGAACAACATGGCCCTTGCAAACCTTTTGACCTTAGTAACTTTAGATATGTTCTTCTGAGTTCTCTTTCTTTTTGGTTTACCAGTATCATATCTGATTCTTTTCTCCACTCCGAATTAAAATAAACAAGTTTGTTGCATTAACTTTTTTATTTTTCCAATGAGAAACACCCAAGCCCCTCAACCCTCCAATATCTGTCTTGAGCTCCATTATGTACCTTGAAGAGGATTATGTAACTTGAAGAGGATTCAGTGTTAACTGACTCATTTCCTCCTTATTTACCTTCTGTCTGAGAGTTACCAACACTTTCCACACTTGCAAATTTTAATCTAATCTTAATTCTGTATCTTGATTATTTGTCAAATTAGAATCTCCTGAAAGAAGTTGTATTATCAATAGTAAAAATTTGCAACTGCAAATGCAAAAAATAAATTGCAACTGCAATGTATACTTTTTTTTTTTTTTAATTAAAGTTGACCTCATTGTACTTACTTTTTGAAGCACAAACATTTGGTTAGTTTTGTATTGTCTTCCTAAATTAGTTTTATCTTACTGAGATTTCACCAAGACTTTCATGACTACTTAAGTTAGAAACAAAATTCCCTGAAAACAAAATGTTTTGTTTGGATTCTTCTCCCATTCAGGTGTGCCTGGTGGTTGACCATGAAAGGGAAAAACACATTGGGCCACTAATAGTTACTGAATTTCCAAGGAGGTTACTTTCCTCATTTCCTGCACTTCCCTGAGTTCTCCGAACTGTTGAATTTGGTCATTTCATGTTTGTGTTGGCTAATAGTCTGGAGAAGAGCACTGGGTGTTACATAATGTCACAACTTGACACCAGGTATCAAAACTCCTGACTGTGCTGGGGTCTGAGTAGAAAACAAGTTAGAAAGTGCTTGAAGGATGTTTTTCATCAATGCTCTCAATTCCCCCCTTCCTTCCTTTCCCCTGCCTTTTTTTCACATTCAAACTGCTGTTAGATTTTGCATATTAAAATGCTGGTCTTTATATATTTAACTTTTTTTTATATATATAATTTTAAGCACAGTGGTATTGATTTTTCTCATTGCACATTCTCTGAATTTCTGGCAGAAGTCCTGGAGGGGATTTGGGAGCGAAGAAAAAGAAAAAGAAACAGAAGAGAAAAAAGGAGAAACCAAATTCTGGAGGCACCAAATCAGATTCTGCGTCCGACTCCCAGGAGATTAAAATTCAACAGCCTTCAAAAGTGAGAGCCTGGTTCTGCTTTCATTTGTGCTTGCTTTCTAATTTAATTCTAATTTGTGTGTTGCTTTGTAGTTCTGCCTTAACATGTCAGAATTAAGCAAATAGTTACTGTCCTGAATAGAGACAGAAGCAAGGTAAGACCTGATGTTTGCAGTCTGTATGAAGTTAGCTAGAGAGTCGTCATCGGCACGGTGGTGATGTACTCTGAGGAAGCAGAGGAGGAGGTGTTTTGTCTTTCTTTTTCAGCAGTTAGAATTCAGGCTAGTGACAGCTTCATCTCTGGGAATCTTAATCTGCAGTGATAATGCTTTTAAACAGTTTTTGTGTTTGCTGCATTGCCTTTAGTTTGGCCACCATCTAACTTGGCTTACTGTGGTTTTAGTAACTCGTACAGCTTAACGCTGTCTCCTGGCGAGGATCAGCAGTAGGAGGGAAGGTATGCCTGCTATGCTAACTAGAGTCTCATTGGGGCAAACAAGCAGCATGTCATCTGGTATAAAATGCAGTAACCTCTAACATGGAGACAGAGACTGAAGAAACTTTTCACCATCTGAAAGCGCCTTTGCTGTAAATACAAGTGCAGAATTGTGTGAGGGGATGTACAATCTTTGTGGACTTTGTGATAAAATAACGTGTGCTTTTGACTATCGTGTTCCGAATGAACAGTGAATAATATGGTGTGGTGGCTTTTTAAGATAATAGCTTTTATCGCAAGAAAAATCTGAGCCTGAGAACTGAAGTTTATAACATGAAGCATACGGACCATTGAGTATGTTGAAGTAGTCATATCTGCATGATCAGATTAATGTGGAGAAAGTTACACCCTTGTACCAGTGGTACTATTCATCCTGTCAGATTTGTCGAGTATATTGGGGCTACCAACTAATTTCAGGGCAAAAATAGTGTTCTGGCTTATTAACATACTGATAGATTTTGTTGTCCCTTTAGATCTTCCCTGTGTCACCCTCATTACTTTGAATAGGCCCATTTGTTGCAGGGGATACTTCCAAATATTTAAAGAGATCTTTACTTTTTGATCTCACCACACGTTCTGGTACCGTGTACCTATAAAGCATGCAACATGAATCGCTAATACAAGAAGGCTGTTTGCAGGTGATAACCAAGTAACCTCAAATTCTTCTACAATTGGAGTGAGGTCAATTTTAATGTTAGTCTAAAGACATACTTCATTGCCGCGATATCCTGGGAGTTCCTTGGTTCCCTGCTGGCCAAACTTCCCGTTCCATATTTTGCTTCTAATTCATTAAAAGAAAGCTGCTTTTGCTTTCACATGCAAGATTTTAGTCCTGAGCACCTTGCAGTCTTGCACACCATTTCTCTGGTGTGATGCATTTTGCCAATGTGGAAGCCTATCCTTGTTCTAAGTTGTGTGCTTAGCATAGCAGCACTCTTTGTGATTATTTTACTGTCGCAAGAAGTTTAGCCAGTTTGTTAGCAATGTTACAAAATTTTCTCTTTTATTTGCATAAAAGAAAAGCTCTTATTTAAGTCTTTCTCTCAAGCTCTAGGCAGTTCATCCATTTTACTGTTCTGAGATGGCTTCCACTTTTCTCTTGTTGCAAATGCATGGGTGTTGGCTGGGTTTTGTGGCCTTCTCTGCTGTGTTCCAGGTGTGCATACCGATTAAGTAGATGAGTTCCTCTGTCTTGGACAGCTTTCCTGATTTAGATTTTTTTGACTGCTGATATGGATCGGTACGAAGAAATATGTTTATTTTCTCTGCTACTCAAGTGGTATTGTATTCCTTCTACTATGTGAAATATATTCTAGAAAAAAAGGCTTTTAGCATTTTCTTGCTTTTTGTTGAAAAGATGTTTACAAAATATTTCAGAGGAAAGTGGTATTGTACACCTTGTCTCTAAGAGAATATATGCAGGATCATCAGGTAGTACTTGGTGGGGCTTCTGAACTCATTGAAAGTGATTTTGAAAAAAAGATTTTGCGGTCAGGTGAGTTTGTAAACAGGTGTACCAATCGGAAGGTGGGAAACACGGAACAGTGAGTCTCCTTCGCTTCTCCCTCTCTTCTTTGTGATACTGCACTTTTTGACCACTGGTATGAGTGTAACCACAGCAATAAATGCTTGTTAGCATGCTACCTTTAGGATTCTTCGCTGCCCATCTCACAAGACTTTGATTTCTTCCTGTTACAACTCCCAATGATGTAGACTGTCCACACTGACAGAAATGAAGCTTGCCAGATCTGCAATATTGTCAGCCATTATTGTAGTCACCAATGGTCTACACAACATAGTCATAGGGTAACTTAGATTGGAAGGGACCTCTGGAGCTCTTTTGACCAACCTCTTTTAGGGCAGATCCAACTAGATCAGGTTGCTCAGACCTGGATCAGGTTATTTGATCTCCAAAGATGGAGACTCCACAGCCTCTGCAGGCAACCTGTTCCAGTGCTTGACTATGCTTGTGGTTACAATACATAGTAATACCTTATATCTAAATGGATTTTGCTGCTTTGCTACTTGTGTCCATTGTTTCTTGTCCTGTCATGCTCCTCTGAAAAGACTTAGCTCAGTTTTCTTTACATCCTCCCCCTAGGCAGCTGTAAGATTTCTCCTACTCCCTTAACCTTCTCTTCTTAAGGCTGAACAAACCAAAGTCTCTCATCTTCTTTTATGTCATGTGCTTCAGCCACCCGATCACCTTGGCAGCTCTCCATTGAACTCATTCTGCTATATCAATGTTTTCCGTGTTTCCACTCAAAACTGTGAGGTGTGATCTCAGGGGGGCTAGATAAAGGGGAAGACTTGCTGCCCAGTCTTACTGGTACAACGAGTATGCAGCTGTCTTTTGCTGGCCAGCAAACTGCTGGCTGATGCTCAGCTCTCTACCCGCCAGGACCTCCAGGTTCTTTACTGCAAAGCTGCTTCCCAGCTAACCCATGCTGGCCTCTGCCATTGTGTGGGCTTTTGCTGTCCCAGATGCAGGACATCTGCGTTCACTGGTGTCAAACTTCATGAAGTTTCTGTTTCCAGCCTGTCAGAGTAGCTTTGAATGGCATCTCTGTGGTCCAACGTATCAACCATTCTTGCCAGCTGTGTATCATCTATGAACTTGCAGAGAAAGCACTCTTTGTCATGTCCAGATTGTTAAACAGACTTGACCCCTGAGTTCTCAAAATCCTCTTTGTTTCCTTCTTGAAGACGGATGTGACTTATCCGCTCTTCCAGTCATAAGAAACCTCCACCAATTGCTATAGCCTTTTAAACTTGATAGGAGGTAGTTGCAGTAACTTCAGCCAGCTACATCAGCACCTTCAGATGCATCCCATGTGTTCTTTGGGACCTGTGCATAATTAGTTTGCTAAGTGGTCCAAACTTTCTCTCCTGCTGTAGCTAATGGAAGTCTTGGAGACTGTGCTGCAAGGCATCAAAGGTCTGAGGTCAGATCTTGTCACCAAAACTGAAGCAAAAGCAGCATTGCGTACCTCAGCCCTCTTGCACAACAGTGACGTCTTGTGCTGTGAGGAGATACTTCCCCTAAACTGAAATTGAAAAAAATCACTCTTCTTTCTAAGTCATGTGAAGTTCTATGTAGGTTTTTCTTGCTTTCTATTAAAGGAAAAAACCCCCAAAACAGCAAAAAAGTTTACTTTGAACTTCTTAGCCAGGCTGATCTCTGACAGCATTGAAAGGAAAGGAGATTCCTCCTGCTGTCCCAAGCTATGTCCTGAAGTACCAGAATATAAACTTTCTACTTTAGATATACTAGTAAGATCTTTTTAGAGCATAATATCTTTTTTTGTTTCGTCTTTTAGATTTTCTGTTTTCATCTTCTTAATGTAGAAAAAAATATTAGAGACTTAAAATAAACATACAAAATAAACTACTGTATATCAATACTTATGTATGATTTTATAATGTATTGAAAAGTTTTCAGAATTTTTCTAGTGACTTTAAAAGTATTGTATCAGGCCAGTCTGTAATAGGCAAATGGATTTTTAGTTGAGAAAAGCAACTTACATCACTGTAATCGGGATCTAGAAACGGTAGTGTAGTGTTGATCTAAAGTGCAAATGTTAATTCACAAGTACTCAGATGACAAGTGTTTAAAGCATGCTCACAGGTAAAATTTTGTAGTACTTAAATTAATGAAAGAAATTGCATGATGTTTAGAGAATACAAGGGTTTGTTATAAATAGAAAATGTTGGCCTGCTTGAGCTGCAGGCAGCGAGTTTTGCTCCTCTTGTGACTGAGTTTACTGGAGTCAGATGCCCATCCAAAAGAGATTTTTACATCATGAATACATGAGATTTATGGAGGCTTTTCAAAACATGAATCCAAGAAAGAAAGTAAATTATGGAAATAGTGATCAATTGATATTCAGTAAAATAACATCTGGCTTGAAATCTCTATGTGGAATTGCTTAAAATTTTCCAATGCATTTGAGCCTATTCCTTAAATGTATTTTTTGCACTGCAGTCTTGGAAAACCTGAGCACAAGCATGCTGTTAGTGTGTCTCAAAGCAGAACTTACCACTTGGGACGTAACCAAACAAAAATAAATAGATTAAAAAAGGGAAAGAGAATAATCCCTTTACATTTAGAAGTCTGTGACCGTCATTCCTACGTACTTTCCTATGCAGGTTAAATTCTCGTTCAAGTTTCACTTACTCAGAGCAATCATAAGTGAAGGTTTATGAGCTCAGTTTAGAAATGCTTAGCCTTAGGTTTTACACTTTTCAAGTAACTTTTTTATACAGATTTTTCAACTTTTAAGCGGAAAGTTGGTTTATGTCTCTCTGCTACTATCAGTCAAAGTTATCCTTAATTGTGTGTTGGCACAGTTTGCATCAGTGGCAAGATGGTTAACTACATAAGATACAATGCAGAAAGGGACATACTACAACAATTGCAAGCTAATAGAAGACAGATACAATATAACTGTTGTTAAAAAAAATGGATATTTGTAGCAATACTGTGCTCCTGAAATACTGAACCATAATGAATTAAAATATTATATTTCACATGTGAACTACAACTCCAAACATCTCCGTGTGTACCAATGGTACCTTTAGATTGTTAGGTATCTAAGCCGATGTGCTTTTTGCTGTTTTATTGTATTTTACTGACGGGGAGTACAGGGAATATAAGAAGGTTTTTATTGTGACACTGGTATCCTGCCTTAATGCTGCAGTATTTGTGTTAAAAACACTGAAGTTTCATGGTTAAATGCAAGCACTACTCAAAACTGTGTTGTTAATTGTCTGTTGCCCACTTAACTGTCCACCCTCCTGCTTCCGAAGGTTATACCTAAACTAACCATGGTGAGAAGAGTACGTGAAATAATTTGTAACAGTAAAATAAATGAACATGTTTGTACAAATTGCTCAAAGTAAACATACACAATAAGCTCCCTCTTCTCTTTATGTGCAGAATCCAGCCATTCCAATGCAGAAGCTTCAAGACATCCAGAGAGCGATGGAGCTGCTCTCTGCATGCCAAGGCCCAGCAAAGAATATTGACGAGGCAACCAAACGTAAATACCAGTTTTGGGATACACAACCTGTACCTAAACTTAGTAAGTTTAACTGGACCTGTGCATAAGATCTATCTTAAAGACCACTAAAAGAACGTGTGCCAGCTATGTGGCATATTCTCTAAAACTGATGTCAAGGGTTAGGGCTGGGCCAGCCACTAGACAAATGATAGATGCTCTCTGTTAACCCCTCTCCCTTCCCAAAGGGGAAAAGAAAGGAAATAAGGGAGAGAGGCTTATGGGATGGAAACAAAAACTAAAACAGTTTTATTGAAACAAACCCAATAAAATTAAATATTTACAAATATACGCCAAACCAGTATTTAACCCAACCCTACTGAAGGCAGTTACCTCACTGTCACCACTGATGCTGTGGAGCAGGCACCAGGGAAGTCCTGGACTGGACTCACCGGCAGATGGGAACTGGATTCAGGAACTCACGAATAGAGATCAAAGAGAGAGTGGACAGAGTCCTCCTCAGATTGTGGCCATTAAAGATGAGACCTTGACCCTTCTGATCCCTCAGCTTTATACTGAACAGGATGTATCTGGGATGGAATCCCTCACTGGTCAGTTTAGGGTCACCTCTCCTGGCCGTTCCTCCCTGCAGGTGCGGCCTTTTACTTTCTGCACCCCGTGTGGTGCACAAGATCCAGCAGTGGCCTTGATCTGCACAGCAGCAAGTGTAAGCAAGAGCCTTTCTGCACACCGAGCCTTGGTAGTAACTCTAAACACGGAGCGTTATCACTGCTAGAAACAGACGCTGTCTGTGAAAATATCCTCTTAGCTTCAGAAAGTGCAGCTAGTTAGAAGAGACATAGCTGAAAAGTAAAATCACTGAACAGATTCTGTTCTAGCTTAGACCAGGACAACAGATGTGAAGTTGGACTGTATGTGGTAGAGATCTTTTGTGTAGTTCATGTGTAATTCTTCATTTCTCTAGTAAAGTGCCTGCCCCCAAAATGATACACAACAAAATATGGTGTTAATAGAATTTCATTCTGACGTTCTCTTTAAAAATTGGAAATGCTATTGAAATAGCATTCCTTTGTATATTTTGTGTCTGAACTCTTGATCAACAGAAAACAGAAGTCTTTTCCACTTCAGGGAAAATAACTCTTAAGTGTTGACAAAGAGTAAACTTTTATTTATTTATTTATTTTCCCTGAATTTTTTCCAAATACCTAATTTGCTATCAAAGTGATAATGACTTCCCTGCTGTAGCTTACACTGTTTTTATGCGACTTTAAGTAGATAATGATGCTTCTCTCATGTGTGAACACTTACTACTGTGTGTTCATTTACTTCCTCCACAAGGTATGCTACCTTCTCAGAGTCTGTTCTCTATTCTCGGTGCCAGGTGAGATGGTGAGGTGACCTCTCCTTGCCTTTAATTTTCTAAGGAATTTGGCTGGTTACTTTTTATACTGATCTGATCCCTGATAACACAATTGGTGAATCTTGGTCTGTGTTGGAGAAGATAGTTGCTGACTCTCTTGCTTTTTCTGAATTGCTTTCTGAGCCTTCTTTCCACTTCGTTATCTTCAAGTTAAGCAGTTGCAGTAGCTCTTCAGCACCAAGGAAACTTGGGGACCCTACAAATAAAGCAGTCTCAGTGCAGTATCTGTCAGTGCTCTCTTCTGCAGCTTTCTCTCTATAGTATTGTAGACTGGTGTAGAATAGGCAGAAATAAGGTAGAGTCTAAAGCACAGGAGCACTCTGTTCTCTCTCTCTCTTTGCAGGGCAGCATTTCATATTAGTACATTTCTATAGCTTAATGCACAGTGATCTCATTTCTCCCTAACTTCATTTCACAGACAAGTCCAGAGCAGAGTCCCAGGGTGCAATATTTTCCACTGTATTGAACTGACCTGCCCTGATTCTTTGCCATACAAACTCTATCCGTATACCTCTGTAAACTAATTGTAGTAATTGTCACAGTAATCCTGCCTCAGTGGAGGAAGAGCCTAGCTGAAATAAGATGATGTTGTAAATCAAAAAATACTCTAACCATAGTGAAGCTTTTTCAGAGCTAATTCAGGCTTCTGCACAGCAGTTCCAGGAGTTCAGTTCAGGTTAGTCAATATACCTTACAGCACTTCTATAGAGATGAGAGTCTGTCACCTGTCAGCCTAAAGGACCAATACATTTGCTTTCAAAGTTATCTGTTAAGTGGTGGTGGTGTTCAGTGGGAACACGCTTTGTTGAATTTGGCCAGCAGAGGTTTTGTTCAGTAGTGCATATGAATTGTTTCTTGATCCTGTTGGTTTTTATTTTTATTTTTTAAAGCTTTTCCTTTATTTGCCGAATGAACATATTGGGAAGTCTTCACTATTTGATATGCTGGATAGAATTAGGTTGGAAAAAAATAATTTCTTGGTTCAAGAAATAGTTGTAGGGATCTTTGCGTGAAATTAACTTCAGAATCCTTCTGTTTTCTGGTAAAGGTTGTTAGCAATAGGTTCTTTAGTCAGGCCAAGTCTGCCATGTAGTGTCAGTAACATTTAGGCTGTTGATACTTCCTAGAGTTTGTGTAAGGTTGCTGGTAACAGTGACCTTCCACACCAGACAACAGGCCGTAACTATCTGTCAGGATTACACATCATTTGGGAAAAGTTTGGACTGAAAAAGAATATTTGACTGTCTGGAGCATGATAATGATGATAATAGGGTTGAGTGTTTATGGATAAGAATCAGGGGGAAGGCCAACAAGGCAGATAGCATGGTGGGAGTCCATTATAGACCACCCAACCAGGATGAAGAGGCAAATGAAATATTCTGTAAACAGCTGGGAGAAGTCTCACAATTGCTAGCCCTTGTTCTTATGGGGGACTTTACCTTACCAGATGTCTGCTGGAAATACAACACAGTGGAAACGGCCTAGAAGGTTCCTGGAGTGTGTGGAATATGACTCCCTGAAACAGCTAGTAAGTAAGCCAACCAGGGAAGGTGCCCTGCTGGACAGAATCATGTTGCTTGTGAACAGTCAAGGACTTGCAGGTGATGTGATGGTTGGAGGCTGTCTTGGACTTAGCAACTGTGAAATTTTAAGTTCTCAATTCTTGGAGAAGCAATGAGGAGTTTAGCAGAACTGCTACCGTGGACTTCTGGAGGGCAGACTTTGGCCTGTTCAGGAGCCTGGTTGACAGAGTCGCTTGGGAGGCTGTCCTGAATGGCAAAGGAGTCCAGGAAGACTGAACATTATTCAAGAAGGAAATCTTTAAAGCATAGGAGCAGGCTGTCCTCATGTGCCCTGAGACTAACTGATGGGGAAGAAGACCCGCCTGGCTGAACGGAGAGCTTTGCCTGGAACTCGGGAAGAAAAGGAAAGTCTGTGGCTGGTGGAAGAAAGGGCAGGTCACTCAGGAGGATTACAAGGATCTTGTGAGGTTATGCAGGGAGAAAATAAGAAGAGTGGCTGGAAGGCTGCCCGGCAGAAAAGGACCTGGGGCTGTTGGTCAACGGCCAGCTGAACAGGAGCCAGCAGTGTGGCCCAGGTGGTCAAGAAGGCCAACGGCATCATGGCCTGTATCACAAAGTATGGCCAGCAGGACTGGGGAAGTGATTGTTCCACTGTACTCCGCACTAGTGAGGCTACACCTTGAATACTGGATTCAATTTTGAGCCCCTCAGTACAAGAAGGACATTGAGGTGCTGGAGCATGTCCAAAGAAGGGCAGTGAAGCTGGTGAAGGGTCTAGAGCACAAGTCTTATGTGGAGTGGCTGAGGGAACGGGGGTTGTTTAGCCTGGAGAAAAGGAGGCTGAGGGGAGACCTTACCTCTCTCTACAACTACCTGAAAGAAGGTTGTAGTGAGGTGGGATTTGGTGTCTTCTCCCAGGTAACTAGTGATAGGAGAAGAGGAAATGGCCCACGTTGCACCAGGGGAGGTGTAGGTTGGGATAGGCTGCCCAGGGAAGTGGTGGCGTCACAATCCCTGTAAGTATTTAAAAGACACGTAGCTGTGGCGCTGAAAGACAGAGTTTAGTGATGGAGTTGGTAGTGCTGGGTAAACAGTTGGACTTGATGATCTTAAAGGTCTCTTCCAACCAAAACGATACTATTATTTGGTCGTTTAGTGGCGTACTTGGCGGTGCTGGGTTAATGATTGGACTCAATGATCTAAAAGGTCTTTTCCAACGTAAATGATTCTGTGCTTTGGCAGGTGCTGCTGCCTAGAAGAGGAACAGCTTCCGTTTATAGTTGTATAGCTGTATGTAAGCTGTATATGTGTACGTATAGCTATATAGAAGCTGTATGTCGGGATCGGAATTGTAAACTAAAGGAGAAGAAGAAAGCACACTTTCATGTAGGATTTCAGGAGCAAGTTTCACATTTTGCCAGCATCCTGGCTTTACCATGCCGCTGCTCCTGAGTAATCCTGTTGAGTTTAGGTCTGGTCAAGTCAGTGGTAAACAGGATCCAAGCCATAGCTTGTTAGCTGCAGGGACAACATATTTCTTACGATGATACTGTGGATCTCGTGGCTGGCTAAATGCAGTGCACGTGCTGATAAACTGCTGTCCTGTATTGTGAAAGACTGAGTATCAGCTGAGGTAGAGTAGTTCTGTGCGTATCTGTAGATATTCTGATGAGATAGTCATTAGTCAGAAGGCAATCTGTGAGAATAACAAGTAGTATAAGTTAATAATACTTTTTTTCAGCATTTTTTGAAAGCTTCAAGTTCTTACCACATAATTATGAGAAAATACATGATGTGAGTTAAATGCAGGTTTAAGATCTGTGAGGAAAGCTAGAAATATAACTGTTCTTTTCTTTTTTTTTTTTTTTATCCTCTGCCCTCAAAAGATGAAGTTATAACTTCACATGGTGCAATTGAACCAGATAAGGACAATGTCCGCCTAGAGCCATATTCTTTGCCACAAGGTTTTATGTGGGACACATTGGATCTTAGCAATGCTGAAGTTGTAAGTAAACCAGCTTTTATATTTATCTAAAATCATTGAATTTTATTCTGACTGATGCGTCTGGATAAATCTTTGGATTTTTTGTGTGTGTTTTCAGCTGAAGGAGTTATACACACTGTTAAATGAGAATTATGTAGAAGATGATGATAATATGTTTAGGTTTGACTATTCACCTGAATTTCTTCTGTGGTGAGTAGAAAGTTATGCATTCTGCTCTGTCTAGAGTGCAAAGAAGAGTGATTTTAATACATTTTCTTAGGCAGTAATTTTTAATTATTTCTGTTGTCAATTCTAGGGCACTACGTCCTCCAGGGTGGTTACCCCAGTGGCACTGCGGGGTTAGAGTGTCTTCAAACAAAAAACTGGTAGGATTCATAAGTGCCATCCCTGCAAATATTCGTATTTATGAGAGGTAAAATGCACAATTACTTTTCTATTTGTAAAAGGATATGTTTCCATTTAAGGCTCAGGACAATCCTCACAGGGCGGGATTTCTGTTAGCCCACTTTCTCCCCTTCTATCCCAGCGGAGGGTGAAAAGAGGAATAAGGAAGAAAATGCCTCATCCAAAATTGGAAGTTAAGATTATAATAAATTTAATGAATAACAGGAGATAAAGAGGGAAAAGGAATATTAAGGGAAGAAGAATATGCAACTATATACAAAACCCAATCCCAGATGGCAAGGGATCGCATGGTGCATTTGGAGTCAGGCCCAGCCACGCTGAGGTGCAGTCACAGCAGCGCAGGAGGAAGTGAAAGATACCACCCCACTCCCAAACTTCCCATCTCTCCATTTTATGGAGTGTGGCAGGGAAGGGAATAACATCTGTCCTCTGACCCCTCAGGGTCCTGGGGTTATCACCTGTCCCCGCCCTCCCCCTGCCCCAATCTGTTAACCCTTAAATCACAACAGGACAATACCTGGAAGCAAATTTTAAACTGGTATCCATTGCCATAGAGAACTTAAAAAGAGACCATAGAGTCAGAAGAATCATGTGTATGTAGTAAAGACTTTTAACTCTTTCCCCTCTGCTCCCCAAAAAAGCTTGTTGGCTCCTTACACTGCAGACCAGTAATATGTATTTGAGGAATTGTCATTGATGGATGATCCTGATAATGACATAGAATTTTCTGACCCTACTGAAAAGTATTTAGAGGACAGTGAGTCAGCTGGACTTCCTTGGCCAGGTGTTCATACACTGACCGTCATAAATCATTGACAATTGTGCTTGGATGCCATTCTGCATTTTAAAGTAAGGCAATTGGTGAAGTCTCAGTAGAGCTCTGGAGAAGGAGTGTTGCAAGCTGTGTCTAAGGTGTTTGCCATTGCGGTCACAGTATCATAGATTAGTATTGGTTGCAGATGTACTTTGTCACAGGCCAATTTATTTTTACCTCAAGTTCTTCTGTGACAATGTGAAAAACTACAGTTATGCAAATGAAAATATGCAACATGCAACGATTTTTAACTTTTCCACTATTTAATATCTTTTTAGTGTGAAGAAAATGGTAGAAATCAATTTTTTGTGTGTCCATAAGAAACTGAGATCTAAACGGGTAGCACCTGTACTGATTCGGGAAATAACCAGAAGAGTAAACCTGGAAGGAATTTTTCAGGCTGTTTACACTGCTGGAGTGGTACTCCCCAAACCTGTGGCCACTTGCAGGTAACCTAGGTGATGTTGATAATAATATCAGTTCCTATAGCAATTATTCTAAACAACACATAATGTAACTGGCTAGAAACATTAACAGCATAAAATTCAAAGAAATTAGATCTTGTGACTGACTAACCTGAAGGCTTCAGTGTTTGTCATGGTGGTTGTTAGTTGGTCGTTGGTGGTTTTTTTCCCCTCCCTCCCAGTGCCTTGGACTAAACAGCTTCTCAGACTAAAATCTAATTTTGAGTTTGTTTATCATACCTTAAATACACTAACAGATGTTTCTGTTGACCTTCTGGTGGAAGCCCTGCTAGTAATGACAACATTGTATACCCGTGTTTTTCAAGTGGCCTGTTTACCTGCTGGGACACTTACCTGTTGAAATGATTGCTTGCCAAAAATGAGAGAGGATTTCTGGGAATCGTATGATTTGGTTTTTTGAAATACTTTCAGCTTTGCTGGAGAAAGGGGTACTTGATCGGCATTTGATATAGATGGGAAAATATCACATCGGAAGAGTTGTATGTAATCAAGTACAATTTCATTTGCTTGGAATGGATTTTATTTCTACTGGGAAAAGTTCAGTTTCAGCAGTATTAGTTCAGCTGTCTATCCTTCTGGAGGACAGGGTACTTTTTGATTTGAAATTCTGTTTATACCTATCAACACCAAAGATCCTGTAAGTTTCTGTGAGGAAGGGTGGAGAAAAAAAAAAAAAAAGCTATGCTGTGTTAGAGTAACCAGGGATGTTCTGTTGCACAATGATCTCCTAGGAAGAAGTGAACTTCAACAAACAATTTAGACATGAGCAGAGAGGGTCCTGTCTGTACAAGAAAATAGATGTTACCGTGTAAGTATGGTGATGTTCTCAGGGCTATGGCAAGTACTAAAATGTTTAACCCTGTGATTACTCATTCTGTAATAAAAAGCATTTGCTTAGATTCAAAATATAGCGATAGCAGGCCTGTTTAAAACTTATTGTTTGGGTATAGCTTTTCCTTATCTTTTGTTGCTCAAGCTTCTTACAGACATAGCACAGACTTACTGAGAAACAAATTTGGAGAAAAGAAGGAGAAATGTGAGAAAGCAGGGAAATGGATGTAAGGAAAGGCGACACTTAAAATACTATTTAATCTCATTATTAATTTTATTTCCAGGTATTGGCATCGTTCACTGAATCCCAGAAAATTGGTGGAGGTTAAATTTTCACATTTGAGTAGAAACATGACTCTACAAAGAACAATGAAGCTCTACAGACTTCCTGATGTAAGCAGTATGACTTCTAGAGAATCCCCACAGTTATTGTGAGGCCCAAAGTAACCTTCCATCAGTTTCTGACAGCACAGGCTTTTCTGTGGAAAGCCAGTGCATGCACAACATTAAAAAAAAAAGTCTCAAAAAGAGTCTCTGGTTGATGGAAAAGATCTTAAGGGCCATACTAAACAGAAGAGACTGTTGCTGGAAATGTAGATCTATATATGGAGGAAATACAAATTTTGACCTAAAAGCTTTAAACAAAGAAAGAAAAAAAAACAGAAATCTTGACTTCATAAACATGTGAGATTAAGTTGAAGATGGATAAAACTATTCTGGATGTAATTAATCTGATAAAACATTAGTGGAAGAGAAAATTAACAGTTCTTGTCTTAAAATTCTCAAAGAAGTCCATCGGAAAGTTGGCTGAGTACAGTGGGATTGATTCCACTCTGTTTTGCAGCTTTTTCTGTTCTGTCAGAGGATTTTGTTCTGCAAGGATAGGTTCAGCAAAAGTCACCTCACTATGTTCTGTACTGTTTATTTGTATGGAAAAAAGGTGTTCTAGCACAGGTATGTTAGTTAAAAATAATTTTTTTCTCATCTTTCCAGCTAATAGTTGGGCTGGCAAAAGGCTTTATGATGCATTTTCGTGACAGGACAAGTCACTGTAAGCGGTTTACTATTTAAAAAAATTTCATCGCTGTAATTAATAGCCTACAGAAGCTCGTCGAAGCTATAGGATTGAAAATTATTTTTTTGCTTGTAAAAGTTACCTTTCTATTTGGAGGTATTGCAGCATAGCCTTTACCTGTACCACGTCAGTAAACCTTTATTTATTTAAACAAACTCTTTAGTTAAAAAAATCCAAACCACGTTTTTCCTCACTCATAGTACTTTGTAATGATTTATTTGACTTTGGAAGAATTATGTCTGCAGGTTCTATTTTGCTTGATTCTGCAGGTTCTATTTTGCTTGATTCTGCAGGTTCTCTTACTGCGTATATATTTGAGAAGTACACTAAGGAGTCCTTGATATAAAGCACGTGCTACGGCTTGATCTGAGCTCCTGCTGCTGTCACTGAGACTCGTTTCCTGTGCTGCCTGCATGAGACCTGTGCCACAGGTTCTCCCTTGCATGCAGGGCAGCAGTTTTCAGAGCTTAAGAATTAATAACCAAATTAATTAGGTTTTAATCTTGGAGAGCTAAATATAGCTTCCATCACATCTTGAAGACATTTTCAACAGTCTAAAGAAGTGCAGTAGACAATTTCAAATACAGGTTTTGGTGGCAACTCTAGTACTGTTTACAGAACAAAAAGTGTAACTGTAGAGTATCATTAGAAACTACAGCAGTTGTACCTGATCATCTTCCTGTATCATAAACCTCAGATTCCAACCGAAGAATAAATTATGGAAAACAAAGAATACATTATATGTCACTGATAAAATATAGTTGAGGCAAACATGCTGTACAGAGATATGCAAATAGAAAATAGGTCCTTTGAAAATCAGCTTTAAAACTAAGTAATGTAGGAGCTCGTAAACCTCAGATTTTTGTTTATTGTTAGATTGGACTTGGGAGCTTCTTTCATGGAAAATAAAGATTTAATCTTTGTGCTAATGTTTTCTCTTTAGGTCTGGTGCTTTGGGGTTTTGGGGAGATTTTTTCCTAAGAAAGAGTTTAGATATTGTTGAGGGTCTTTATCTTCGTATTTCAAACTGTTGTCCTAAACTACTGTCACACAAATTTGTTCATTCAGGCTATACTGGCCTGTCCCTCAGCCCCAAACGCCATTTCTTTTATTTTAACCTCTTTTCTTAGAGTCCTTGAAATATCATTGCCACTGGGAGCTCATCTCCCTTTAAAAGGAATTAATCATTCCTAATCACTTGAACAGTTTTTAACTTGAAAAGGTTTTCAGAAATAATAAATACTGTAATTAATAAGTACCACCCTCACTGAAGATTGTGTTTGTGCATGTAGCTATAGATAGAAAAAAAAAATCTTTTTTTTTCTTCTAAGTGTTTAATCTCTTGAGCAAGGAGTTTTCTGAAAGAGTTAAATTTTGGCTGTGTTTAGAGTAAGGATGGGAGCATGTTTCTATCTGTACGTCTTTTCTTGATTTACTAAGATCCTGGACCAGGATACTCACATAAATATATGCTCAGTGCAGCTTTATATGTGGAGCAGAGAAACAAATTTTATCCTAGTTGTGTATAATTTCCCTCACTTCTGGGCCATTCTGAGAGTTGCTGGGGGATAAAGATGTTCCAGCCCAGCTGCTTTTCCTCCTGTCCTGCTCCAGTATATGGCTTTAGAAGAGGGATGAAGTCTTGGATGAAGCTGAAATTCATCTTTCATAAGGAGGTTATGAATGAAATACAGCATAGGAAGCGTCAGGTGAATACCTTTATGGATTAAGGGCATTTACAGATCTAGATAATGTGCTATTGTGGAGGCAAACCATAGTCCCAGGCCGCTCAGGAAAACAAGAAGACTGAAATGTAATACACAGGCCAGAGCTGTGGCAAAACGTGCCTTGATTTTCCATCTGGCTGCTGACTCCCTGAGTAGGTGAATAAATACCACCCCCAGAATAATACTTTTTGAGCAGAGTGTAATCAGCTGCACTAATTTCAGGCTTCCAGTAATCAAGTGTCTACCTGGCTGTTCTTGCAATTGACTTTGCTATGATTAGCGTGATACTTGCCCAAGTATGTAGCTCACCCAGATGAAGCAGGATAAATGAGCTCTGAAGAGAACAAATCTTAACCTCCCTAAATGGAAGTATCCAGGAAAGCTAAGAAAAAGCTGAGGAGAAAACTTTAATCATCTTTGCTTGTTTAAACATTAATTACATAGTACTGAAAAGCAATTCTTTTTCTCTTACTGTGTTTAAAGTCAAATAAATTTCAGGCAACTGTAAGTTACGAGAAGCATTCTTGTTAACAGAACAGCAGTTGCGCCTGCATAGAAAGCTGAGTTCACAAGGGACTTTGCAAGTGTTAAGAGTAGAAGGATTATTTTCTTTTTGTTAAATAATTTCTAATTAAACTTTTTTTCAGCTGACTTTGGTTTATAGCTTGGCTGTAATTTTCATAAGCTTGAAATGTAGGTGTTCTTGTCTTCAGATTAACTTGAGATATGCAGGTTTCTTTGTTTTGTTTCTGTGTCTGGGCCCTAGGTGGTTTAGAAGATAAAAAATAAAGACTGACCTTAAAGGAAAAAAAACAAACAACAAAATGCATGAAGTCTAGAGTGTTGGTAATGGTATCTCTTTCCCTGGAGAAATGAAGTTGTTTTGGTAATGAAATATAAAAACTGAAGTGTAGTAGGCTGTATAAGAAAGGCAATTCTGATTGAAAGCTGTTTGTAAAATAGCATAATGAATTAGATGGCTCAGGTAAAGTAGGCTAATAATGAATACATTATAGCAAGTGGACTGACTCTGCAACCTACTTTCAGCCTTTGCTGTGTACGCAGTTTTTCCTTTCAACTTCTTAACGTTTATTTTTCTTTTGTTACAATAAGGCCACAAAGACTTCAGGTTTGAGACCAATGGAACAAAAAGATACTAAAGCAGTACAAGAATTAATCAACACTTACTTAAAACAGTTTAATCTTGCTCCTGTGATGGATGAAGAAGAGGTAGCGCACTGGTTCCTGCCTCGGGATCATATTATTGATACTTACGTAGTAGAGGTAAAATGTGCCCTAACTACTGCATGAATGTATATGTGAATGCCACTTACAAAAATTCATATCAGCACCGAGTTTTTGAAATGTGGATAGTAAGAAAAATGTGTGCTGTAGGTGGAATCAGGTATCATGATTCCAGGCTTTGTTCTTTATATTGTATTCTGTTAATGAGAAAAATGTTTGGTTGTGATAAACTGCAGTGCTGTTATAATAAGTTACTTTAAAGAAGAATTTTAAAATCTCAAAATATCACTGTCTTGGAAATATCACAGCAAAGAACCTTACATATTTGTAAAACAACCTTTCCACCTGCATTCTTCCATTTTTTTTTTCATAGAGATGTAACATGATAATAAACAGTGGTCTTCAGATCTCCTCTGCAAGAAAAAAAAAGGAAAAATGATGCAATAACCGAGATAAGAATTTGGGTTGAATTCAGTATCATTCTCTCAAGTGTTCTTAAGTTTCTGCCATACACCAGTTCAAAATTATTTCAATTTTTAAGACCAATTTTAGGGACACCTGCAGAGAGAATTATAGTTTTTGATAGTCTGCTTCATTTAAATGATTTTTTTCCAGTAAAAATGTGTGTGTATGTACGTTCATGAATTTCTTTGTGTGTGTTTATATATACATGTATATGCATAACTATATAAAACAGAGAAATAAAAGTTAATATCCCTTGGTGCAGTTCTGAGGTCAGCTAGGAGTTCAGTTATCTTGAAAATTATTATCTTTGTCCGCTAACAAGATGGAGAGCATCATCTGTTCCTACCACTTACTCTTCCCTACCACCTTGACCTTCCAACCTATTGGTCACAATGCTTCTCACAAAATAAGCAGTGCCGAAATAGATTAACATTTGGACTGGAAATCTCCAAAGTATGGTTGGAATAGCTGCAATAAAGCTTGTGAAGAAAGACACAGCCTTCCCTTTGAGTCCAGGCTAAATTGGTTGTGGACATCATATTTAGAGAGTTTTACTCTGTTAGTGATAAGGTTATTTGAAAATGATCACCGACGTCCTTAAACTTACCAGCTCCTCAGAGAAGCTGCAGGTTGTGAAGCTCAGTGTTCCCACACTGCAGCCTTAATTTGTGCAGCAGTCTGAGCTAAGTTTAGAAACTTTATCTGTTGCTGGACCTGAGAGGTCCTGCTCATTTGTTATCATTGTCCAATGTCCAAACTTGGCTTTCTACTTACTTTGTAGTGGGTCTAGTGCTCACTGGACTCTTCCATGGTCTAATTTAATTTATTGACCCTCCTTCTTTCTCTACCCTCTCTTCTTCCCTGTGCCCTCCCCACCACCTGGCTTGGTTTTTGGCTTTGTTGGTGAGTTGAAGCCTACCGAAAAGTCCACAAGCTCCAGGATCGGCATGAGTGTTCCATTTTAACAGAACAGCACAGCCTTCACTTGCTTGGTTTACACTGTCTCTTGAACTATTTTTTTTATTATACAAAATGTAGGTTTGTTAGTACTTAAAATCTTTTTGTGACCTGGAGAAGTTGGTGTCAGATTTTTGAGTCATCTTTGTAACATGCGGAGCTAAAACGTTAAAATACTCTGTGTAATTCCTGAATTAGTATTTTCGTCGTCCTTGTTGAATTTAGTGAGTGACTTAACTTTTCAGTTACTTCTTGTTAGTTTATCTCTACTACGGAATCTGTACCTGCTCTAAGACGATAGCTTTTCTGCATGTGATAGGTTTTTACTGTAGAAGTACTGTCAGTTTAAGGATCCATTTAAGGTCCTTCATTGAGCTCAAAATAGTGGGTGCCAGTCATTCAAAAATAAAGCAAGCAAGCAAGAACAAGTATTTGTGTGTCTCCTTTGCCTTATCTTCTTGGAGATATCAGGAGACCCAATCAGAATAGGAGTGAATTTTTAATTTTTTTTTGTGCACAGCGTGTCAGTCAGTTAAAATCCATTTGATGTGTAAAATATGAAGAAAGTTTATGCAGGATACTTTAGTTTTCAGCATAAGTACCTTTTGTGATGACTATTTGTCTTATTAGAATTACAGTGTAATTTAGCACTGTTGTCTAGCAAATGGAATGTGCTTGTTGATTAATAATCACTAGAACTGATTTAAATATGCTTTGTGTACCAGCACAGTATAATTTTTTTTTTCTGTTTTTAGAAAGTTGAGAAAGTTATTCTTCAATGGGAACTTCATAGATATAAAAAAATACTCTTTTAAAAATAATTAAGTTAGAAAAACATTTCTATTCTTTTTTTTTTTTTTTTGGAAGTGTGCTTTGTCAGCATTGTGTATAGCAGGCTAAGCTAGGGAAGCAGACTGAAATGCTTTGGCAGTTGGTTGTCAAAATGTTATTTGTGTGATAGACTAGAAGAATCTAAATGTTTGTTTCCTTTTCTGAAGTGACCATTTCAGGCTTCAGTCTTGCTTTGATATGTAGATACGTCCTTGGCAAGAATTACATTTCTTCAATTCTTAGCCCAGATTACCTGTTATACAATAACATGGTGTGCAAAACTGTGCTGAATTTAGTACTTACTTTCTATAGAACTGCCATGTTAGCCTAACCGATAACTGCGTGGTTACTTTTTATTAATTGACTTTTTTTTTTTTTGTAGGGCTCAAGTGGTATTTTAACAGACTTCCTGAGTTTCTACACATTACCTTCTACAGTGATGCACCATCCTGTTCATAAAAGCCTCAAAGCTGCCTATTCCTTTTATAATATTCATACAGAGACCCCCCTCTTGGACTTAATGAATGATGCACTCATTATAGCTAAATTGGTAAGTTGGAGGGGGGGGAAGTGCATGTTTTGTTTCTTTCACAAAATTATTCTTAGGAGTGATGCCGAGGTAGGAACTGTCAGCGATTTATCCATGCCATCGCATTCTACTTTCTTTTACTGTCTACAACACAGAGTGCAGTTGATGAGACATACAATATATATTAAAATATAAAACACTATGCCTGTTTTTCCTTTTTACTTTGAGTGATACTCGGGAATGACAAGTCCATGCAGATCAAGTGTTTGCAATAGCTTGCAGTGTGTAAATATCCAAGAGCTCCCTGCTGACTGTATTCACTAAGTACCAGAAGAGTGGAAAAGTACCACTGAAATAGTTCCCCTTGGAGATGAGTTAACAAGTTCTATTAAATATATTTTTGGTTTTCTTGTTTAAATTATTTTTATTTCTACAAAATGTAAACTTTCATTTGTGCTAACTTTATCATTTTATCTTGTTACGAACTGCTGCCTCTAAAGGTCTGTAGATGATGTCATGTTGTAGCTTTTAAGCCTGCCTTCATGCATGGAATTAAACTGATAGAGGGTTTAGTTGAATGGAAGGGAAAAGACTATAAATGAAGTTTTTAAACATAAGAATTGTAAGTTTAGTGCTGTATGATGAAAAACTAATGCTCAGCACTTAGTCATCAAGGATCCATGGGATGGGAGTCCCGTGCAAACACCGGTGGCAATGTAGTCTGTGGTACAGAGCTGTGCAGGTGATGCACAGGAATGAATTCTCAAGAGACCTGTTTAGACCTGGCAGTTCACAGCACTGCACAGACTTCGTCCAGTCCGTGGTATCCATTCTAGCTGCAGAGCATAGGCGTGTTTTCTGCTTCTGGTGCTTGAAGCTTACCCTTCCCAGCTGAAGTGTTGCTGCTGCACTGCTTGTGGTATTACACCTACCAGACGAGCGCTCAATGCAAGCAAATACTAGCTGTGCTCTAGCTGACCATGTTCAGAGTTGTCTGCGCTGCGTGTGGTACAGGGACTTCTGTGTTGATCCTTTATGAAGCCAGTGGTGGTCTGCAAAGGCTGTATCTGTTCAGACTTTGGGCTGCATGAAAGCAGCCACATAGTCTTCAGCTTGTCTGTCTCGGTCATGTTTGTGCGGCACTGCAGCTGAGCCATCTATGACGTGAACTGATTGCTAAGGCTTCGTAATCTGTAAGCAGTGTTGAGATGAATAACTATTTGGCAAGGAAACTCCTGGATAGTCATGGGGAATCTAGAACCTTACTATTTAGGCTCCAGAATAATACCAAAGGAAGTCCGGAGATAGACTTTGAAAGTCATTGAGATATGTGAAGATCAAGGAAGATGGGTAGCATAGTTTTCAGAAGTGACTAAAAATACTGGTTCTAGTTATTCTTAAAAGTCAGAGTGGAAAAAAGGAATACATGTTGGTCTCCATTTGGAATGTTGAATAGAGAGCTAGTTCACTAGGTCACAGACTGAGCGTAAGGAAGCAGTTACAGGGTCTAGCCACAAGGCGTTGCACCTTCCCCTGTCTACATTTCTTTCTGAATGTGACATTCTTTTCTTTTAAATAGGTCCTCATATAGTTAAAATACTGGGATTTAGATGCTTGACTATTTCCAGAGTACCTGCTGGGCCTGCTTGCATCCTTAGATGCCTAATTACATTTGTAGATCTCTGGCACTTGGACTTCTAGATGAGGAGAGGTGAGGCAAGGGAAGAGAAATGACAAATGCGCTCCTATTCACAGATTTTTGTTTACAAATGTACTGGGGCTGGCTGGGACAAAGTTAACCTTCTTCCCAGAAGCTGCTATGGTGCTGTGCTTTATATTTGTGACTAAACCAGGGCTGATAATACCCCAGTGTTTTGGCTGTTGCTGAATAATGCTTGCACAGCATCAAGGCTTTCTCTCTTTCACCCCTAGTGAGTAGACTGAAGGTGGGCAAAAGGCTGTGAGGTGGCACAGCCGGGACAGCTGACCCCAACTGACCAAAGAGATATTCCACACCATGTGATGTTGTGCTCTGCAGTAAAGGCTGAGGGAAATGAGGAGGAAAGGGGAATGCTCTTGGTTATGGCATTTATCTTCCCAAACAACCATTATGCGCGCTGAGACCTTGCTTTCCAGGAAGTGGCTTGACATCGGCCTCCCAATGGGAAGTAGTGAATGAATTCCTCTTTTTGCTTTGCTTGTGCATGCAGCTTTTGCTTTCTCTGTTAAACTATCATTATTTCAATTCACAAGTCATCTTGCTTTCCTTCTATTTTCTCCCCGTACTGTGGGAGAGGAGCAAATGAAAGGCTGGATGAATGTTTGGCTCCTGGCTGGGGACAATCTACCACAGTCCTTTCTGTACTTTTACTCCCAAAGAAGGCATTTTGGAGGTACAAATTCAGTTCAGCAAATTACTTTCAGGGTTTGCATGTCAGTTTAATGTTGATTTTTGTCTTCACAGTACACTACATAAAACTAGAATTAAGTCTAGTAAAATCTTGGCAACTATAGGACAAAATGCCTGACCTCCAAAGCAAAACCTGTAATTTATAGTTATGCTCTTAGGTTCCCTGTATTCTACATGGAGAGAGTGGGATTTTGCAGCAGGATAACCCCTCCCAAACCCTGCGTATTCTGTTGTTGAAGCTGACACTAATTTCTAGGTCTAGAACAGGAGAGCGCATATAAACAGAGAAGTTCATTTCTGAGTCTGCTCTAATGTTCTGTCAGCGCTGCGGAGCAAGTATCTTTGAACAGGAACTTTTTTTGTCCTTTTCTGAAGATACGAACCTGAACCTAATCTACTGATGTCTAACTACTGAATTAAAACTACATCTGTAGATTCTATCATTTATTTGAATTTTGAGTGCTTAATTGGAGAACTTCATTAGTGTGCCTGAACCTACAGTGTGTCTCTATTCTCCCCTGCTTCCCTTCCTGCCTTATGAGATTTCTGTTATTGTCTGTTACTAACTTGGAATAGTTCAAAATTAACTGCTTTAGGTGCCAAGTGTCAAATTCTTGCCACCTTATTTGTCTTGTTTCTGTGTGTCTTTCATAGCAGATTTAATTTAGCATAGCTTCTTCTGCAAACACAATGGTCTTTTTGTAAGGTAGTGAGGAACCTTACTAAACTCACTCTCTGTGCTTGGTGACTTTTAAGTAGTCCTAAACTGATGGGGAGCTAACTCCCCTTATTCTTCAAACTCCTTTTTTCTTAATATGAGGTGCTTATTTAAAAGAAAAGAAGAAATTCTAGGTTTTATGCTTAGCAAACAATGTTTCTTACCATCTTCTTGTACTTAAGTAACTGAGCATTACTGTTTTATAACTTACTTTTATCTTATAGACAGTCCTTCTGGCACACTGTCTCTGTGCTGTTAAGACTCCCAAGATCTTAGGTCAGGCTCTCTTGCAGTTAATTGCAAATAAATGGACTTTTATATCCAGATCCCCAGGCAAATTCAGCTATTGATACATGATGATTGTCACTGCCATGGCTTAAGTGACCTTGGGTTTATATTCCTTGTTAAAGAGTTCCCAGTGAGTTGGGATTTGAGTACGTTTGTGTTGCTGCACAGAACCCTGAGGCTGCTTCGGCTGTGTGACTGTTCTGAGAGCAAAATGGCTCTTTGGTTGGTGAACCTGATGAAGAGAGGAGTTGGTAGAGGGTGCGTGAGTAGGGACAGGAGAGTAACGTGAAAGACTGGAGTACTAAAGACAATGGCATTTCAGAAAAGGAACAAATGAGAAAAGTATATATTAACAGAATGATAAACACCGTAAGCTGTATTTATGCAGCTCTAGGTAGAATAGGCCATGAGTGTCAAAACTGTGTGTGACTGTAAGAAATGCCCGTCTGTAAGGATAAAATAATGGATACTTCTTTAGGGACGACTCAGACCTTTATCCCTGACAGTGGCTTTAAAATTCCTACCCTTCTGGATGTGATCTTGAACAAAGTTGTGCCTTCTACTTCCCTTTTTACTGTGAACATGTCTTTGTGTGTACCTAATCCCAAAGGCAGGATTTATTCCCTTGTCTTTTTTCCGCTTAATTAGCCTAGTCTCTTGGATATTGTACACTACTGTGTGAAGTATCATTTCTGCATCATTTGAAACTTTAAAAAGTAAAATTTAAAACATGTTTTGCTATTGCCAGAAAGGATTTGATGTGTTCAATGCACTAGACTTAATGGAAAACAAAACATTCCTGGAAAAACTCAAGTTTGGGATTGGAGATGGAAATTTGCAGTATTATTTGTACAACTGGAGGTGTCCTGGCATGGAATCAGAAAAGGTAAGGGAGAAAAAATGAGCTTCTGAATTCTGTTAGGTATAATGGTACATTAATCTATGCTGGCCATAATGGGTGGAAATTTAAAATCACTTTTTTTGTTAATCATATTTAAGATCCCTAATTGAGGTGCAGACAACTAATGATGTTTAGCTTTCTTGTCATACTTGAACTGAAATACTATATTTTTCTTTTTCTTTTAGGTTGGTCTTGTATTACAATGAGGACACTTAGGTTTCTAGAACTCTTGAGGTCATTGTTTGAGTTAATTTGATCTCCGTGACTCTTGGAATGGTATTGTTCAAGAGGAGTAAAAGCACAACGTCAGTGATACTGAAAGAGTCCATTAAACCTAAACAATGAAGACATCCACATGTGACCAAATTTATGCATTTGCAGATAAATCAGAAGGTCCATGAAATTCTTTTATTGTCCATGAAAAGGAAAGCACATTCATTTAAGTTTCAAAGCTTAGCTTGCACCTTGATGAGAAGAAGGTATTTTTTTTCCACTCTGTAGAAAAGACTGTTTTGTACAAACTGAACTTCAGTGGTGGATTAGGGTACAAAAATATTTGCTATTATGTGGATGAACTGCTGCATTTCTATTTATTAAGTGGTGGTGTATGTTTGTCAGTGTAACAGAATGAAGGATACAAACTCGAGTATCTTTGCTTATTTACTTCATGTGGATATCATCATTTGGGGAAAGATCATGAAGTAGGATACTTTTGTAGCTCAACGAAAGTCCTGGATGTTTTTGTAACTGGAGCAGTAAGACAATGTACTGGTTTAACCTGTGCATTTGTTTCTCCGTAAGCAATGCTGCCAAATCAATAAAAATACAGATTTGTACTTTGATCTTTAACAGATCAGTGGATTGATTTAACAGTATCGCACTGTTCAGTGCAGGTGTTATCTATGTTGCCGGAATGATAATACATTACTGTACTTAATTTATAGTTGTGGCACAAAAACCTTAGTTTTTCCTCAGTAGAATAACATCGGCCTGTGTGTAAAACTAAGAATTTTAGTAATGCTATCAGGATATTTATAGTTTGAATGTTTTCAACGCTTCTGCGAAATTGCACATATTCCTTTGTCTACTTTGATTTCCTATGAAGTCTGTAATTCTAATGAAAAGTATCTTGTGTAAATATGTATTCATAAATTGTTCCTAGTAGTGTTTTTATCCTGACTTTGGAACAGGAAGTTTTGCTATATATGTGGCTGGTAAGCAGAAGAGAAATGCTCTACCCTTGGAAGTCTTCATACGGCGCTTCCTGAAATGTAGGAGGGCTGACCTTTGTTGCTGGGGGGAGCTGTTTTAATTCCCTCACGAATGCTCAGCAACCAGAGCGACTTCTGAAGCACTTTATATGCATTCCAGCGTAGCGTCAGAGCTAGACACCGTAGCCGTTCCTTCAGCTCACGGATGCTGCAGTAACGTGAGCACCGAGAACATCTGCGGTGAGGAAGTGTTCTAGGTGAAAGTGCCAAATTGTGGTAGTGAAGCCTCTGTGCTGTGAGCATCTTTTGAATGTGACTTGAGTATCTCATGAAATGCAAATGTCTAATCTTTCCTTTTAAACATGCCTGTAATTCTGACAGTAGATTTTACTGAAAGTTGAATTCTGTACCTGAAAACATCGATTTAGATGAAGATAAATTTGTCTGTTCTTCATAACTGCTAGCCCTGCCCACCTCCTTGTAGCAGTGGGGTTTGTCTTTCTTCCCGCCCCTTTTCCAATGTGTGAATGGTTTGTGGTTTGGTTTCTTTCTCTTGTTGAATTGTGGTGAGAGGGTTCTGCCCTAGAGACAGTGATAAATACTTTCCCATATTGCGTTACAGCTCTATGATTAAAGCATTTGACCTCCTGCAAACCAAGGAGGGGATTGGACGTGGTTTGTCTGACCCTGAGTATGCACCAGATCAGGACCTCATGAATTTGAAAGGGCTTCAGAGGAGATCTTTTAGTCATCTAGTGGTGTAGTTAGTTAGGCTTTACAGCTTGGGCCACTGTGATACCTGTCTGCTAGTAGCAGTCATAACAGATGGACTTCCTGTGTGAGGCCTGAGCAGAATTAAGTGCCTGAAAATGTAATTGATGGTAGTGATATCTGAAGTAACAAGAAGGATTTAATCTCAGCTCCAGCAAAGACTTAAGTCCTTAATTCCCAAAAGGCAGGAAGGTGCCTTCCTGGCTGGGCATTCACATTGGAGCCTGCCAGGATGAGGTTCACCAAGGGGCTCGGTGCGTTCTGCTTCGGCAATAAAGGCAGAGCCTTGGCAATCCCTGCTCAGCTGTTGCCTAACGTGAGGTGGGACAGCAGAGCATAGCTCTGTCCTCATGGCTAAGGTACTGCCTTCATTAGAAATGATCACAGCACAGCTCTCCCTAACCTGGATGGGTGGTCTTGAATGCCAGGTGGAAGGTATGCTCATGTTCTCTACCTTCCTTCCCCTCAAAAAAAGGTAAGTGGAAGAAATGATAGGCAGTTTCTTTTCTCCTCTCTTCTCTGAAATCAGAAGGCAAATCCTCCCAAGTACTATTGTTTGGAAAAGCGGTGAGGCCATGATGGGACCAAGTATGTCCAGGTCAAAGAGCCTTGAAACTGCGTTTCTTGCAGCCCTGGCTTTCTGTCTTACCTTGGAGTCATTGCACATGAAGGAGGAGTGTGGCCACTCTTGTGCTGTCTCCTGTGAAAACAGTGCCGTTTGTTTCTCAGTTTGAGGGATAAACCGTCTCATGTTCTGGCTCACACTGCACGTTAGCTATGGGGAAGGTAGGCTGAATCAGGAATCAGAAGCTGCGCAGCGCTGTAGCTGAGAGAGAAAATTTACTGGGCCAGAACGTATGAGGGAAGCCAGCATCTGAGCCCCAGTGTTGGGGCCATTCCTGGAGAGTTGTGTTCATGAACTCTGTGTGTTACCTAACAAACAGCTGTGTGATCCAACAGGGTCTCTTCTGTCCCCTTTGAGTGCTTTTCACCTCAGATGCTTTGTTGAAGGTGTCCCAGTCCACACCCACAGCGTAAGTTAGTTGTGGCAGCTCACTCTCACTTCCTGAGCAGGTATTTAATGTTGTTATCCATGTGGATGCCACTGTCAGCAGCCCAATGGGAGTGGCTCTTCTGTTGTTTCCAAAGTTGAACCTGTCTGTGCATTAGGGTTGCTTTGAACAGCTACCAGGTAAGATTCCTTAAAACCTAACAGATGGTTTCACAAAGACTGGCAAACTTAAGGCTCATTCCACCAACTTTCCCACCAGCCCTTTGAAACATCTTTAATTTCTTTCCCACAGTAACTTCCACTCTGCAGAGAGGACACAAATCCCTGTGGAAAGTTATAGACCTGAGCAGGCAGCGGAGTGCTTGAAAGGTGATTGCTGCACTTAGGTTCTTTACCAAAGCTACTCCCAAGGGTCCGTTTAAAGGCCAAGATTTCAACGCCACAGCTGGCCAGCACAGGAACTAAATGCACTAGTTCCAGCATGCCTTCAGTGTTTTAGAGATCCAAACTGCCAAAACAAAGGACATGTATGAGGGACTACGAAGCAAGGCAAAAAAAACCCCTCACCTCTCCTTACCGCCCGCAGCCAGGGAGGGGAAAACTTCTGGCATTAGATGTCTTGGGTTTCTTTAAACTTGAGGGAGCACTGTAACTACAGAATCATTGCTACGGCTTCCCATTGTAGTCGACATCGTGAATTAAAGTAACAGCTAAATAAATCCAATAGCTTTCTGATGATACTGGGAGGCCGGATTAGCAAATCTCTGAGAAGTACATGTAAATTCTCTCCCTAAGGATCAACAAAGTAACTCAGTTAAGGTATGGTGTGCCTACTCCTCCAGTACCGTCCTGACTTTTGCTTAAAATGCAAAGCGCCAAGTAAATGCCTAGGCTGGTGATGTTGATTGTCTGAATTGCAGCATTTTTCCCTTTTCTTCCTCCAAGACAATTGTCTCATTAGGAGACTGCAGTCCTCGGCAAAACTAAAGGAAACTCATGTGGTATGTTCTCAGTCTTCTAGCAGTTCTAGCTGTCATCTACTCTATATGCAATAGTGTATGGCTTTTCTCAGTTTCCTGGGAAATAATTTTGGACTCCATTTCAAAATCCAATTGAGTTTAGGTTAGTTTACATTTTCTCACAGGATGTGTGTTAATAGTTTGCATACGGATGTATTTTTTTCAAAATGCAGCAGGAGGATTGGTTTTGGTCTGTATTTGAAAATGAAGTTTTTCATTCAGCCTATTGGACACCAGGTGTGAGGTGGAACCCAAGCCTGCAGACAGTCTTGACCAAAACAGATCTATTGTTCAGCAGAGCAAACCATCACAGTTCAAAAGGGAAGTCACTTGCCTGTGCTGTTACTGCTGTTTACTTGAAACATGCATTGAATCAGCTTTAAATGAGTTATACCGGCATGGACCTTTGTTTAAATAAACTTTCACTTTTGGTATTGATTTGTTTGACTAATTATACTCAAATCTGTTTTCCTTGAAGCATGTTCATCTGTATAAAAATACAAAGTTAGTTTAATGATTTGCATCAATTCCAAAGATGTACCTACTATGTCTTAAATTCCTTTGGCATATTTATAACCTATTTTACCTCTGTGATTTCCAACTGCAAATGAAATACTTACCCCCGGGAAGACTCACACCCAAGTTTGAGCAATATTTTTTATTGAAGCTGAAAGCACCTCAACTGAAGCAATGTAAAGTTTACCTTCTATTCAAGTGCTTTACACTGCAAAGCCCAACAAAATAGTTCAGTTAGAGCTACACTGCATTAAAAAAAATCAGTTTAATATGAAGAACCAAACTACGCCAAAAAAGTTTTTTTCTTTTTGCGAGGTGGTTTCTTTATCTTATTTGGATTTGGGACAAGTTTCTTGATTTTCAAGGGCTGCAAAATTACATGTGAAAGATCAAGCTGATTGCTTTCCGTATGCTTCCGCTTCTGGCTTGGGAGCTCATCCTTCAGCGTTTCGGCAGGCTGCTCGGGTTCACAAATTTCTGAAGCCATCAGTTCTTCAGTTCTGTACTGAAACCATGGCACTTCTAAAGCTGGTATCTTTGGAATTATTGCTTCTATCGCTTCAGTAAATTTATCGGACTGCTTTTTAAAGCCTAGTGCTAAAATCGATGTTAAGCCAAGAAGTGGTGCAACCGTTTCACTGAGGCGGGGAACCTGCCCCGCTGGTGTGGCTCGACTCGCGCTCAGCTGAATGAGATGCGACGTCAGCATGGCAGGTTTTGCAGATTTGCACACCAGCAAGAGAAGAAGTTCGTTTTTTTCCAATGCTTTTGTAACTTCATTAACTCCAATAGCAAGCTGTCTTCTGATACTTATGTCAGTCCATCCTGTTTGGTTTTGATGGCCTTCAGCTTCCTCTTCTTTAGGAATTTCATCAGTGCTATTGTCGGGCTTTCTTTCGATTTGTTTTTTTGTAAGGGAATGTTTTTTCTTCCTTGGAGTCTCAATCTTTTTAAGTCCAATATGTTTAATCCTTTCTTCTAAGGTCTGTAGTATAAAATGCATATCTTCTCCATCTATGGTTTTCCACTGAAAAACAAAGGGGTTATCTAGACAAGTTTTTACAGTGATTTTCTTTGCTTTACGAAGCGTTGCTGTCCCTCTCTGAATTACAGACATCCTGAGGTTCTTTTGTGTTTTTCCACCCTAGCTGTGAAGGGAAGAAAGCGATAAACATTAGATCAAATACTGTACTTCTCTTGAGAATGCCAAAGAGAAACATCACATCTCAAAGTGAAGCAGGCAACTGTCACCCTTCTCACATTAGGCTCAGTGCTAATCCTTAAAAAAATCTTCCACAAGCCATGTGCTGTGCTCCTTTTTTTTTTATAATGTAAATTTAAAAAAAAAAAAAAGGGGCAGACTGGACAGCAAGGCAACACGAGTGACAGAAGTCCCTTCTGAAGCTGGAGGTATTACAGTTTTTACAATTGAAAAACCCAAAACACAACCCAGAAACACAACCGAGGACCACTGAATTTTCACTGCTGCTCAGCTGTACTGTAGCAGTTATTATGACACAAAAAAAACCAAACACAAAAAACCCCCAGAAACACATCATGAAACAAGCTCATTTATTTAGGGTTTTTAAAACTTTGATTTGTATTTTCATTCTTTAACCCAGGTCATACTACGACGTAGTGGCCATTACTGAAACCTGGTGGGATGAATGCTACGACTGGAGTGTGGCTATCAAAGGCTACAGGCTATTTAGAAGGGACAGGCGCGGTAGGAAGGGTGGAGGTATTGCCCTCGATGTTAACGAGTGGATAAACTGTGAAGAGTTGTCCCTGAAGAACAGCCATGAGAAAGTTGAGAGCCTGTGGGTAAAAATTAAAGATCATGATAATGATCAGCCTTGTGGTTGGTGTTTACTACAGGCCACCCGATCAAGGGGAGGCTGTTGATGAAGCCTTCATACTCCAGCTCCAGGAGACATCAAACTCACAGGCTCTCATTCTGCTGGGGGACTTTTAACCACCCTGACATCTGCTGGAAAAGTAGCACAGCAAGCTGTACGCAATCCAGGAGATTCCTGGAGTGCCTGGACAACTTTTTAAAGCAGGTAGTAGACAGCCCTACCCGAGGGGATGCGATACGGGACCTGATGGTCACAAATGCAAGCCAACTCATCAGGGACATCAAGACCGGAGGAAGCGTGGGCTGCAGTGATCACACACTGGTTCCGTTCACTGTCCTAAGGGGTAAAGGGCAGATGAAAAGCAAAGTAGGAACCTTAAACTTTAGGAAAGCAAACCTCCAGCTCTTCAAGGAGTTGCTCAACAGAACCTCTTGGGAGACAGTCCTCAGGGATGAAGGAGCAGAGCAGAGCTGGCAGATCTTTGAGGAGGCTTTCCATAGGGCACAAGAGCTTTCAATACCCAGGTGCAGGAAATCAAGCAGGACAGGAAAGAGACCAGCATGGCTGAGTCAAGAGCTGCTGGTTGAACTAAAGGATAAGATGAGACTATACGAACAGTTGAAACAGGAACAGGTATCCTGGG
>VWZK01019792.1:44525-76467 GCA_013396935.1 Baryphthengus martii | reverse complement strand
GGGCAACCAGCATTATCAGTATAGGCTGGGAGAGGATATACTGGAGAGTAGCCCTGTGGAAAGGGATTTGGGGGTGCTAGTGGATGAAAAACTGGGCATGAGCCACCAATGCGCAATCGCAGCCCAGAAGGCAAATCACATCCTGGGCTGCATCAAAAGAACTGTGGCCAGCAGATCGAGAGAGGTGATTCTGCCCCTCTGCTCTGCCCTGGTGAGACCTCACCTGGAGTATTGTGACCAGTTCTGGAGCCCCCAGCACAAGAAGGATATAGAGATACTGGAGCACATCCAGAGGAGGGCCACCAAGATGATCAGAGGAATGGAGCATCTCTCGTATGAAGACAGGCTGAGAGAGTTGGGGCTGTTCAGCCTGGAGAAGAGAAGGCTCCGGGGAGACCTTATTCTGACTTTCCAGTACCTGAAGGGGGGCGATATGAAGGCAGGGGAAGGTCTATTCAAAAGGGCTCGTATGGATAGGACGAGGAGCAATGGGTTCAAGCTAGGAAAGATTTAGGTTGGTGCGATGAGATATGATGCGGAGACAGGATGCAGATGCAAACTGAATCATTTATTGGTTATGACAAGGATCCTTATAGATCCTCTAGATACATACCATTTGTGACACTTTGTTGATTAGGCTAAAATTGAGAGTTTTGTTTTTCTCCTATGATCTACTTTGATCTGGACAGCCGTCTTTGATCAAGACATACTGCACGCTGCTGATTCTTAGAACTAACCGTCTGTAACATCCTGTACAAGACATGTCAGAATGTCCTTAACTCATGACTTGGAGTTACATCCCGGTCATCTCGTGCTTCAGGGCACGCACAGGACTGTTATAAGGAGTTTGTGTCTGCTTTGCCTGTGGCATTTTCCCACAGGTTGGATATTTGAAAAAAGTTCTTTAACACACGAGTGACAGATCACTTGGAATGGGCTGTCCAGGGAGGTGGTGGAGGCCCCATCCCTGGAATCATTCAAGGTCAGGCTTGATGATGCTCTAAGCAACCTGACCTAGGTAGAGATGANCGAAGCTGGTGAGGGGTCTGGAGAACAAGTGTTATGAGGCCTGGCTGAGGGAGCTGGGGTTGTTCAGCCTGGAGAAAAGGAGGCTGAGGGGAGACCTTATCGCTCTCTACAACTACCTGAAAGGAGGTTGTAGTGAGGTGGAGCTTGGTCTCTTCTTCCAAATAATAAGCAATAGGACAAAAGTAAATGGTCTCAGGTTGCACCAGGGAAGGTTTAAGCTGAATATTAGGAAAAATTCCTTCACTGAAAGGGCTACAAAGCCCTGAAACAGGCTGCCTAGGGAAGTGGTGGAGTCACCATCCCGGAAGTATTTAAAAGACATGTAGGTATGGGGACATGGTTTAGTGGTGGACTTGGTAGTGCTGGGTTCATAGTTGTACTTGATGATCTGAGAGTTCTTTTCCAACCTAAATGATTATATGATGCCAGTTCTCTGTGTACTGGTAATGAGCTGCCTTAAAAAAAGAACAAACTCCATCTTCACTGCAGCTGCCCCCACAGCATGTACTGCTGTAAGGCAGTAGATATCTGGAGGAAGTTTCCCTCAGCTAAATCCTCATCTGGAAGCCAGTAGGAAAAATGCATTGTACAGAATTGTAGCAGTGCAACATGAAGTGTGAAGCTGTGACCCATAATGAGAGACAAAACCAGATAAATTGTTTTCAGTAACAGTACAACCGAATAACCATTTCAGAACACCACAAAGCACAGCGTCCCTCTCTCAGTACTCTCAGAAGAGCCTATGACGTGCCCAGGCAATGGTCCATCCGGCCCAGCTGTCTGCCTCACACACTGGGAACTGGAGAAACTGTCTGGGGAGGGCAGGGCGGCCATTCCCCTCTGCTCCCAAGTACCCAGAATGGCTGTCTCATGGGTGGAAGATGGAAGATCTGCTGACCTGTTTTATTAGTCCTTCACGGAGCCATTGTCCATGCAGTTATTAACCCGTCTTGCTTGCTGTCACAGCAGCAACCACCAAAACCAGAAACAACTGAAGAATACAAATGATAACTAGAAATCTTACATGTGACCAAGTTAGAAATGGAAGCTTATGACAGGTGGGTTTTATTAAAAAGGAAAAAAAAAAAAAAAAAAAAGAGCTCTGGTTTATCGTTTTTAAAAACTTTCAATTAGGGATGCTCTAATGATCTTTTTACTCGAGGTATCAAAGTCAGCAAGACTCGCGAGAGCAGCAGAACGAGAGATTCCACAGTTCAAATATTACATTTGTCTGTTCAAAACGGGCACTGCTAAGGAAAACAAGGATGCAGGAATAGGCAATAAAGCAACGAGGCAAAACCAGTCCACACTAAGCTACCCCGCCTCGCACCGGCCACGACCCCCCGGCTCCCTCCGGAAGAGGAACGGGAGCAACACCGCCCCGTTCGCCCCCGCCAGAAACCCCGCGCCACGGCCCGCGAGCGCCTCCGCCCGGCTCCCGACAAGGAGGAANGCCCGCTGCCGGCCGCCGGGCTGCGGCAGCACCGCAGGGAGCAGCGGCCCGTGGCCGTCTGAGGGTCGGCACCGTTAAGATGCTGATACTCTTAAGCCAGCCCTTGGCGGGTCTCACCGAAGGCTTAGAGGTTCCACCTCTTTGAGCGCTGCCGTGAGTGGCTTGGTAGGTGACAGCAGATCTGCATCGTACGTCAGCTGGTGGAATCGTGACCAAGTCAACTGGGAGATTGCAGCAATACGGGCCTCTCTTACTGCTGTTTAATATGCAATGTATTGCATGCATACATAGCATCCTATATCTGACAGTAAGGTGACAGGTAAGAACGTTCAGTGTTTCCTGCAATCTGCTGTGAGCCATTAAGAAATCTTTACAAACGCTTCAGTTTCCATATTCACCTTTGTGCACAACACGGTTGCTCTCAGCTTCTTGCACCTGCAAGAGCAGAGATTCCCCAGCAAAAATAACAGCAGCAGTGTTTCATGGAGCTGTTTTCAAGTTTTGTTGTTTTGTTTTTTTTTAATCTTCTTTACTGGTTTCTCATTAAGTCCTGGATTAATTTAAGCTGGACTTAAATTGAGGGGAAACACTTTTTACATGGGTTTATGGAAGTTCATGGATTTAAAATGCTGAAGCATATAGTACTGGGATTAAACCATGATAAAGGAATGATGAGTATAAATGTAGAGAGGCATGAATATAAATAACTCATGAATTAATATAAACAGGGATGGGTTTGGGGTTTTTTTTTTCCCTTTAATCATTACTGTTGTTGGCTAGTAATTAATGTAATGCTCTTTTTAAAAATTCTGTATTGGTAGAGCAAAGAAAAAAACCAGCATTCTCAAGGTAATTCTTGTGTGTAACTGCTTGTTTGTGGTATCCCTGGGATGACCCGGCAGGGCTGGGTATGGGCACGGGCACGGGCTGCGGTGGAGGGAACAAGAGGAAACTGGGCTGGTTGTGGTTCAAATCAATCAAGAAATTCCTTTTGCAAACAAAGGGCTTGGAGATCTTGCTGTATCTCTGCTCTCAGGCTGGTGACCTAATCCTCAGGGGAATGGAAATGAGTTGGGGCTTTAGGAAGGAATTAGTATGGGCTTAATGCCCCCACTCTCCCTTCCCTGGCATTCGTAGCCACTCAGTTGTCCCTGCAGGTCCCGAGAGGCGCAGCAGAAACAAGCCTCCGTGTCCTTGAGCTGAGGTCACTCCCACCCAACCCAACAGCCTGTGTGGAAGGCAGCCCCTGTGCTGAAGCTGAGAGGCAGAAGAGCCACGTCCCCGTTGGAGAAGGAGCGATCAATTCCCTAGGCATCTTCACAGCATCATGACTCTCCAGGTAAGGAATTCTGCATCTGGTGAGACAGAGATGCAAGAAGAGGAGAGAGAGGGAGGGATACACTGCCCATCTGTGCAATGCCATGTCGGAGACCACAGTATTTCTTCAGTATGAGGACTACTACTGCAAAATCAATGTTACCTTATGGCATGGGAAATTTGCCTAAGCCTTTGAAGGTTAAATAACGCGTTTCTTTTCACAAGTGGAGGATGAGAGATATGCTGCTTATCTTGAACTATTCATAGGTCGTGTATTTTTCGGAGCCTTACCTGTTTAAGCGTGCGTGTTTTTCTTAGACGTGTATATCAAGTTTTCTAGGGCTGGATTATGTGTTGAAAAGTTGTTACGTGTTTATTTTTTGAGGATCTCGTTAGTTACTTGAAGCTATAAAGGAGGAGGGAAACTTGTGACGCTGAAGCAGTGGCATATGTACATTTGGGAAGCGTGAATGATTTTTAAGGGAGTTGTGTGTATTTTTTGGGGTGTGTGTTCATCTTTGGAGTGGTACATTTTGATGTTTTTTCATAGGAAAGCTGCTGCTTTCTGGCTAGACAGAGCTTCCCTTCTGCCTTCTCTCTGACTGTAAATTTCAATATTTCTTAAGGAAATTATCTTCATTGCTGGCTTTTAACCTCCTATTTTTGTAGCAGACCATGAATGCTTCCTTTGCCTTGCCCATACCCTGATGGATTAGACTGTTTTCCTTCATTAGGCTTTCAATCATCCCTTTCACTTCCAGATTTGCAAGCCCTTTTATCCCAGTCTCATTATAATGGCTGTCTCGGCTCGGTCAGTGTGCGTGCTGTGCAGGGAGTGAGCAACATAATGCTCTGACCTAGATGCAGGGAGTGTATTGCCAGTAGCTCAGCAATTTTCTTCTAAGCTGCAATTATGTCGAATGGAACAGAGGTTTCATTGTGGTGTTTTGCAGCTAAGAGGAAGAATCCTGTTTCTTCAGTGGGTCAGAGCTGCCAAATCCCAAACACAACACCACCTTTGTTTTATTAGTAATCACTACAATAATACTTTGTTTTATTCTACCTTGAATTCACTCTAGAAAATAAATGTATTAGCCTGAGGATTAAGCAATGAACCATAAATCGCTATTAGAAAGAGGCGAGTGCAGCGTGAGATGCCGTTCCATTGCTGTATACAGTTAACGCTTTCACATGAAAATCAGTGCTTGAAATGTTACGGTATCCTACACATTCTGCATTAGACATTAGAGAGGATTTCTAGCTGCTGTCACTTTGGTTGACAGCTCCCATCTGTATCCATAAAAATCCATTGAATCAAGCTGTATGGCAACCAGGACAAAATGAATAAATGTATATGGTTCCAGTTTCTTGCAGACGCCGCTTTTAATTTGGTGATAAGTTAGTTGCTGATTTTGTTTCCCCTCATTGGGCACTTCTCCATAATAAATGCTAATACGTCGATTAAAAATACTGTTGTTAGTGCACATGTGGACATGTGTTCTCGTGCAATTAGACTACAGCTTTGGTCCCCTAGTACAAAACTCCTTTGTGATGTGTGAAACACTGTACAGCAGCGTGGTGTGCCTGGAGCGGCTCTGGGGTCAGCACAGCTGTGAATTCAGAGCACGCGAGTTCCTCTGCAGTAAGTACCTTGCTCTTGCTCCTGCCCCGAGGGTGGCAGAAAGCAGACCAGGCCTACCTGTCAAGGTATATAGTGAGTTAAGTCATATACAGAGTCTCACAAGTACTATGAGTTCAGAATCCTGTTTGGCTTACAGCGTCATCTCCGCCTGCCCCTGTGGTCCCAGGCTGAAGTTGCCCATACTATGCCTGAGGCATAGGGCAGTGCACTCCTGCCCCAAAGCCCTGACCTCTCTCTCTGTGCTGTGTCATGGAGGCTCTCAAAATAAATGTCAGGTACTCAGAATGAGAGTTATTCTTACCAAAATTGTTTAACACCGAGAAACATTAGTAAACTACAGGTTTGTCTGCCCGTCAAATAAAACTAATACTACACGGCTGACTTAAGAATTCCTAAACTTTAAAATGATGACCCAAAATGCACCATCACTCACCTAACAAGGCAAGGGCTCTCAACATCCTTGGATGGTGTCTTGAGGAGGACCAGCTCAAAAGGGCTTCCTCTTTATGCCCTAGTCAAATCAGACCTGTGGTCATGGCAACTCTTACTGGCTGAGGACTCCGTTTTTGGGTGACTGTGCCTGACAACAGTCAAAGTAAGGGTGTGAGAACTAGTGGTTGCTATGTTCCCATGGCTGGGAAACACCGGCCTTTGTCAGGGTGGGTGCACTGGCCACGTGCTCTTGCCAACCTCAGTTGTGTTCGGCTTTCTGGTTTTGCTTCTGAAATGAAGGATAGTGATATTTGCTTACATGCTATAACCCTTGGCAATTTTTGGTGAAAAATTAAAAAGAGATTAACGTCTGAACTTGCTGAAGCATTTTAGGTGGATGCAGGAAATTCAGGTAGTTACCCTAAAGAAGGAGAACAAGAAAAAATACCATATAAGAAGAAAAACAGAGATTGCAAGACTTTGATGACAGTGAATATGAATGTTATAAATACTAGGAATTCCTCACAGGGAGGACTTTATTATATTGCCTACAAGAAGCACACGTGAACTATGGACTCTGATTAGTAACTCAAGCACTGTGTCTTTTTTTTCTTTTATGGCCAAAGATACTTCTTTTTGAAGACTTAGGATAAGCCAAGGGTTGAATGATGCATGATTCAAAATGGGTTTGTTTGCACCTAAGCTAGAACCTATCAAAGCTACAAGTTATGGAGAAAGAATTGATTTCCCCAGTAAGATTTAAAATGAGGGGTTTCTTGTTTGCACAGATTTTTCTTCTCTGGCATCAAGAACAAGTAGATATAGGGAACATACAGTTTTCACATTAGCCTAATAATTGATCCTAAGGGAAATACTATTACAACCTGTGCTGCAAACTTTATATAAAGTCCAATGAAATTCTAATGCCAAAGCTCACAGAGTAATTAGGGGGAGTTTCTTTGTACCATTCTTAATCGCTGTTCATCAGATTCGGTATTTAAAGAAGAAATTAAATTATCTGAAATACCTGTCTGTAGCCACAGCTATTGCAACTATGGCAGTCCAGCCATGCCTACAAAGACTTTTGCAGCAGGAATTCTGTAGGGATCAGATTGTACTACTGTCTGACAGAAGATTTCTTAAGGTTTATCATTTACTGATTTGACCTGAAACATGGAAACTTTCAGTCTGGTATAATTACGTTTGTAAAATGTTTAACTGTTTCATTTTAATGTCCACAATTTAAAGGGGTTTTAGAAGAACAAAAATTAGTTGACTCACACTTTGTGGCACATACTAAAGCCATGTCTCACTTAATATACACATTGAGATATTTCACCACCACATTTTTGTAAAAAAATATCTGCTGTTAAGTGTTGTGTTCTTGAGTTTCTTTCCCGTGGTCACTGCCCCTCCCATTAAAAAGCAAAAGATGATAAGAAGTAAGGTAGTTATGGAAAGAACGGAGGGAATTCTTAGGCTTAGTTAGTTGGTAACAACTAGATGCATTAATGGTGCTTGAAGTGGTTTTGGGGAGTGTGCTGGGTTTGGTTTGAGCTGTTTATCACAAGCAGCTGCTGACCTGAGCAGTTGGGAGGGGCCGCAGCCGGGATAAACAACCGATGCAGCCATTGGAATATTTGGTACCATACTGAGCCCTGCCCCTATATAAGGGGAGGGCTGGTGCAGGATGCCTGTTTTCAGTTTGCTTCAGTGTGTAGCTTCAGTGTGGTTGGAGAAGGGAAAGTGGTGTCTCCCAGTCTCTATTACTTGCTTTGTCTATCATTTTGTTAGTACTACCATTAGTACTCTTGTTTTCTTCTCACTTCGTGTTGTTTTATTAAAATGTCCATATCTTAACCCCTGGAGTCTCACCTTTTTTTTCTTCCCCCTAATTCTCCTTCCCATCCCATGGGAGGGGATGCAGAGGAGCACATGGGGAAAGCAGCTGTGTGGTGTTCAGCTGCCAGCACAGGTTAAACCAGGATAAGAAAAAGTTTGCTTTTATTATTTAATTTAAATCATTAAGCTGTTAGTATGGCTACTTCTTAAATGGGGCCCTCCACAGACTTCCAAAGAACTATTTATTTATACCAGTGTGATTATTCGTAGGGTACCACCTGTAGAATTTGTGCTTCCTCAAGCTTCTAAGGGAAATATTGGGCAGCACTTACTGTCTGTATCATTAAATGTTTGGGAGACGTGTGCTCGATTCTGTAAACAAAGAGGAGAAAAGTGGTATTGACTCTAAGAGCTTGCTGCTGTCAGAAAAGCTGAATTTGATGTCAGTGCTAAGAACAGGTTCTGCCTGTATAGCATGTGTGCAATTTATGTAGTAATTGTGTATTATTGCAAGTTCAGCCTGAAAGTTCAAGGGCTTTTTTTTTTTTTTTAAACTTAATTTAGCTGCAACTCAGACTGAAGATTTTAGTTTATGTTTAAAACAGAACCTAAAATGTACTTAAACTCTTTGAATTGGGGCAGAAGACGCTTTATGAAATGTTTAACAATTTACTCTTTCAGCTGAGGTGAGGAAGCTTCTACTTCTGTTTTCTAGCTTTTCAGGAAAACAATCGAGTTTCATAATTCTGAGAGTAAACTTTGTAGAAGAAAATAGAACAAAGAAGCAAAAGAGCTGTTGTCCATATAATTCATTTTTAATTCTGATCCAAGCTGACTCAATCCAGTTACTTAAGTTAAAATAGTTTTTATGATCAGTTTAATTCCTGCTAGAATGCTGATTATTTTTAAGTAAAAAAATGGAGTACAGAAACAAAAAAAAATGCTGAGAAGAGATGCTGTAAGATCATATCAACATTATTGATTCAGCTTTTATGTGTAGTCTGGAGCACATGATTTTGGTTTATCTAAATTACACATAACACAGTCTGGGAATTTTGGTTTTTAATTCTAGAAAAATCCCGTCTGTCTTGCAGCTCTCCCAAGTATTTGGTTGGTTAAAAAAAAATTAAATACAACCCCCCCCACCCCCCACAGTGTATAGCTCTTAAAAGAAATCAGAGACAAAAAGTTGGACTTAAAGCTTTATTCTATGGTATAGTTGTATTTTATTAATATTGAGAATTATTACAGTAGGAACAACCTGCATAAGCATAGTTACATGTTTTCAGTCTATAAAGTTTTAGATTTAAGAATATAATTTAGAAGTCATTTGATTTAGAATTTAATGTGGTAACTCTACCAAATCACATACTTTATCAAATGGCTAAGTATTAGAGCATTGAGCAGGCAAATGACACTTGGAATCTGGCTAATTCTCAGTATTGTACTGAGTAAAGAAAGAAGAGTCATTAAATTAAAAACATCTCTACATAACAGCAGCATTTCTCAACTTTAAAACTGCTAAAGGCTTTTTTAACACCCTGGCCGTTTTCTGTACTCCTGCATCCACTACTTGGTTCTGGAAGGACTTAGTGGGAATCTCCTGGAAAGTTCTGCTTGTTAGTTACGCAAACACCGAAGTTCTTGCCGAGTTGGAAGAGGATTTGTTAATAAGCCTCTGCATTGCTGCATGATTTTTATCTAAAGACCTTTCTTTCCATGGCATTTTTAAGGGTGCTATAAACTGACAGAACTAGAGATGTGCATTATCATCCTCAACCCTTCTCATCTAATATCCTCTGAATTTATAACCACAGCTTAAAGAAGATTCATTTTTAATTGATGTTTTGCAAGGAGCATTCCTTTGCTAGAACACCCTTTAATCATACATCATTTGGATGGTGGTGTACATTTTAGGAAAGATAGACCAACAAGGTGAGGCGGTGGAGTTCTCTTTATGTGCGAGAGCAACTGGAATGCATTGAGCTCTACCCGGGGAGGGGATGAAGAACATGTTGAAAGCTTACGGGTAAAAATTAAAGGTCATGCAAATACAGGCAAAACTGCTGTGGGTGTCTACTACAGACCACAACACCAGGAAGATGATGTCAACGAGGCCTTCTACAAACAGCTGGAAGCAGCCTCAAGATCACCGCCCCTGGTGCTCCTGGGTGGCTTCAATCACCCTGATATTTGTTGGAAAGGCCACACAACCAGGCATACTCAGTCTAGAAGGTGGGCACCTGGCTCCCAGCCAAGGTCAAACCACCACAATGCTGGACTGATCGTATAGGCTGTTTGTATGACTATATCTGAAGATACCCTGACACACTGGACAGTCTCTAATGGTCCCAAGTGTTTACATGTAAAACTGTTGGGGAAAAAAAGAGGTTTACTTATTTTAGCAATACTGACCCTGTCAGCAAAGTAGACCTAGTTCCCTTTCTCTCTCAAGCTTCTTTCATGGGAAAATGCCTAGACTTACCACTAAACCTGAGTGAGTAATTGCATGTATCTCATGGTACTACTGTGCATGCTACACTTAAGGTTTTAAGCACACCTCTTGGGAGGAAAACTAACACTTCCTCTTCTTTCATCAGGCTGACTTTGAAGGTGCTGCAGAAGATGTAAAAAAATTGAAAACAAGACCAACTGATGAAGAACTGAAAGAACTATATGGGTTCTACAAACAGGCTACTGTTGGAGATATTAATATTGGTATTGCTATTCCACTGTATTTCACATTTACTCCCATATCTTGATGATATCAAGCAAATATTATGTAAATCTGCTTGATAATCAAAGGTATGCATTTACTTTGGCAGAATGTCCAGGAATGACAGATCTGAAAGGCAAAGCCAAATGGGAGGCATGGAACCTGAAGAAAGGTGTTACACCAATTAAATTTATATCATGTAGTCATGTTTCTAGGATGACAAATGAGGGAAGATAATGACTCCAACTTTCCTTTGCAGGTTTATCAAAGGAGGACGCCATGAATGCCTACATCTCTAAAGCAAAAGCAATAGTAGAAAAATATGGGATATAGACTACTCACCGTAATTCCCACTAATAACTAATTCTTCAGCTGCTAATGAACTAACTTGGAGAAAAATGTAATACTAACTCCTTATTGCGTAGTCTGACAGTAAAATCTTTTAAGCGTAAGCTGTGTGACTGTAAAGGGTATTTACATACCTACTCTATTTTTAGATTGTATCTTATTCTAAATAAATTTGATTCTAATACATTAAACTTTCTGTAAGAATTATGGATTTTTGTGGGTATTGAATGATATTTAGCATTTTTACAGGAGCACACAAACAGAGAAGCTCTAAAACTAAAACAACATACATGTCATGTTCTGCAAATGAGTTTATGGAATGAAGGGTTTGTGCAAACCCCAAACTGCCAGTGTTTATTTTAAATAAATCAGAAAAAACCTCCCCCTCTTAAAGAATTACAGAGGAGGAAGAAAACAATTCTTAGGCATAAGAGAAAGCTCCAAGGAAGACGTTACTGTGGTCCTTCAGTACTTAAAGGGGAACTATAAGAAAGATAGGGACTGTCTTTTTAGCAGGGCCTGTTGCAACAGGACAAGGGCTGATGGTTTTAAACCAAAAGAGGGTAAGTTTAGACTAGATTTTAAGGAAGAGATTTTTTTACAATGGCCATGGTGAAACACTGGCACAGGTTGCCCAGAGAAGGGGTAGATGCCCCATCCCTGGGAACATTTGAGGTCAGGTTGGATGGGGCTCTAAGCAACCTAATCTAGTTGCAGATGTCCCTGCTCACTGCAGTGGGATTGGACTAGGTGACCTTTAAAGGTCCCTTCCAGCCCAAAGCATTCTATGTTTCCATAACGGCATGCAATTGTACAGAAAGAATAACATATTCGAAGTGCTGTGGACTAATCTTACACCTTCTGCCTTTAAAATCAAGGGAAATACTCATATATCAGTATTTTCTATATATCTGGTTATGTATTTTGTCAAGAACATTTCATTAGAGGGTTGCAGTAGATAAAAGTGACCTCCAGGAAGGCTGTAAAACGAAGCATCTCCACTTGTTAGATCTTGCCAGGCTGAAAAAGATGTTTAAACTGTTTGAGAAACATCAACTATTATGGTCATTTTACATAATTACTTCAAAGGTATTATTTAATAAGTATTTAAAACCTGATATCAACTGGTTTGGTTCATACATTGAGACTGCTTTGTTAATTTGTTTCATTTAAGAAGGAGATGGAAAACTCTAGTGAATTCTTCATTAACTAATTCAATACAACAGGAAAATGCATAAGAGAAAAAACATTTAAGCAAAGTACCTTTAAAATCACACTCTTTATCTTCAGACCCGGTAAAGCAGGTAATACTGCAAGAGAAGGGAGTATTGTTTTCTGTCTTCTCAAAACTGTGAATATAAAAAGTAATAATAAAATGTTGCATAAGAAACCTGTATTTGGGGGTTGCTTCCACATACAAACCAGCTTTTTCTTTCTCCTCTAAAACATAACAAACTTCAGGCATTAGATAGTGCAGGACATCAGGAAAAGGAATTACTGTACCTGTACGATTCTTACCTCCTTACCCTACCCTTTAGGTCTAAAATTTTAAAGAAATAATGACCCGATAGTTAGGAATAAAAGAACTTCAACCTGCAATAAAAGTTCTCACCTACAATAAATGATTATGTTGTCTGCTTATAGTCAGGTTCTAATATTTCAGGGCCTGAGCAGCACTGGGTTGCTATGGCCAGAACTGGTCCCACAACCAAGAGTGTCCCTGTCTTCGCCAGGATAAGAAACCACAGCTCAGCTGCATGAGCTGCTGTGTAACATTAAGTGGGGACAGCAGGTGGAACAGAAGCAGCTGGTTGCTCTCTGAATGCCTAGAGCACAGGGGATCTTTGCTCATTCTGGTTAGGCGAGGGCGCTGTGGATCAGGAGGCTGAGTGCAGTGGTCCTCAAGCACGTGAACTGAGCTTAGCCACCTCAGCAAACAATAGAAGATGTGAGATTTTTTCCGTTCAGCGGCTCCTAACTTTGGATCCTACATAGAACTGTAATTCTACCATGACATGTTCACTGCTGTAATAACAGTAGTGGTTGCTGCAGTAAGCAGTGTTTTCATCTAGAGCTTAAATACTAGAATATAAATGGAAAAGCACAAAAAGAAGAAAACTACTTTTGCACGTGGCTTTTATAACAGACATGAGAACAAATTACAGAGAAATAAAAAAGAAAACCTGAAATGATCAGACAGAAATAAAACTGTAAAATACAAATATAAATGTACTACAAAGTTGTAAAACTTACGAAAGTGTCTCAAGAAGTTTATAATCTTCTCTGAAAGTACGTATTGCATGTTTCTTAATGTACTTATTTTGCAGAAGCTCAGGACTTCCTAACATTTGCATATATGTAACAAGATCTTCATCTTCTATATCACTCAGGGCCATGTTTTTTACAAGAAGAAATGCTTCAGACTGTCAATATGAGAAAAAACAGACCAGATGTGATATAAAATATACTTTAAGTAACATTTTAATTACAAATTAATTTAGTAAAAAAGTACAATGATTCTCAGTCTTCAAAATGAAATGGCTGACTAGTTTAGCATCCATACAGAATACTTCTTGGAAAGAGTGAGTTGGCTGAAACTACATATTAAGAGTGAGCCAAGTATCCTCAAGGTCTGAAACTTCCAAATGACCATGGATATAATTTTGTACAAAATTAATGTAATTAATAAAATAATATATTTTAGAGCAAGCAAAGCCTAGGAGCGGACACAAATCCAACTAATGTAGCACTGGAGAGAGCTCATGCTCGGGATTGCTAAGAAGCCTCAGAAACAGGAGAGTGGAAATAGCAAACACTGACCGAGGACAGGAGGACTGGAAAAAAAGCCACTTCACTGCTGTTTTCCTGAGAAAGACTAGCAGCAACACCAGAACCCCTAGAGGAACCGAGAACAGCTTAAAAACCCAACAAAGATTGAAGAGTGAAAGAAATAAATGGACAAACGTACTGAGGGCTGGCGCAGGTTTTGAAAGGTTAGACTGCCTGTTATTTCACGTGTTACACAGTAGAGAGTGGCACTTTGTATTTTGTTTTGATTACTTTTTGGTAATCAAAGGCCATAGCAAATACAGTATTGCACAAAGGTAGCCTTAGCTTAAGGAGCCTATTCTCCCTAGGCTAAAGGTAGCCGGCAGTGAATATTCTCTAATGTGAAAGTCTCCATCCACCTCAGAACTAATTTCCTCTAAGGAAACAGAACATTTTTTCTGCATACATTCAGAAGCAATGTTTATATTAAAGCCACTCTGCTTACCATACTGTAAAATGTTATTTTTACTCTTGGTAACTGATACACTGTTTGGTTTCACACAGTTAATGATTCTGTAACTCACATGGGGGGCATGAGCTGCTGACACAAAAAGATGGATTGGCTCCAGCCCATACTTTTCTTTCAAGCATAGCGCAACTGAGAAACCAACATAAGATCCAAAACTGTGGCAAAAAGAGAAATTGAAGTGAAGTAAGCAAAAATATATGTAAAAAATGGAAAATTAAAACGTAATTTGAATTTCAGTGCTAACTGGTTATTTGGAGCAGTAACTGAAACTATACGTGACACATAAATACTAAGGATGCTAGCTAATTGACATGAAGTCTGTTCCTGTACTGTTTAGTTTTACAAATCAGACCTTTCTTAAATCTCTCTTTCTTCTAGTATTCTCCTTAATTTGCAGTAAGAACAATTATTTTGAATACTCAGGACTAAGTGATCTTCAAAATCTGTAGCTTATGAATGGTTCATCCGCTGCATTCATACAGAGCAAGCACTGACACAAGTATTAACAGTAAGCACAATTATAATTTATCAATGTGAAAAAAATAAATCGACACTGCCATTTTCAGGAGATGTTGTGCCTGAAACAATAAATAAACCAGAGCCTTTCAGATCAACAGCATGTTTCAGGATGACTTGACAAAACACCCTCGCAGAAGTCTGTTTTCCTAAAGTTTTTGCATATAAAGGCAATTAACTTAGCTATTCCTAGAGTTCAAAAATAAAGCTCCTTCAACCAGGGTATCTGAAAAAAATGTAGATCTTTTTACCTGTGTCCAAAAATGGCAAATGGTTTTTCTTGAAAATATTCTAACAAAACACTGGTAATTTCATCAGCTATGGTTTTCATGTCTTTCGCTAAAGGCTCCTTATGATGAGATGCTCTTTTAGGAAGCCTTATAGAGGACACTGCAGAAAAGGTGAAGGGGGGGAAAAGAATTACTGTTATTTCAGATAGAAACAGTAAAGTAATTACTTCTTAAAATCTATTCTGCAGAATATATAGATTATTTAAATTAATCCTTCTTACAGTTGATACACTATATTTGCTATTGCTACTACTGTCTTTTGATCCTGTGAGAGATTAGGTTTCCATTCCTTCCTTTACTCACAAATCTTGCCTCTCCAATTGATCTGATTGATAAATGCCTTGGGTCAAAAATCCAGAAGGTCTTGATCTCAGCTGAGGTTTCAAAACAACTTTATTAATATTAGGATTAATAACAACCACAAATTCATTAATTTCAATAGTAGTGAGTTTGAGAGTTGTGTAAAATAGATCCTTTCAAAGGCAGCATTAGAAAGGTAAAACTATATTAGAATCTTACAGTCCCTGTTTTCTTCTTCACACACAGAATCACACACAGAATCGCCATGGTTGGAAAACACCTTTAAGATCACCAAGTCCTACAGTTATCTATCTCTACCAGGTCCACAATACACCATATCCCTGAGCACCATATCTAGATGGCTTTTAAATACATCCAGGGATGGAGATTTAACCACATCCCTGGGCAGTCTGTTCCAATCTCCGATAACTCTTTCGGTGTAGAATTTTTTCCTAATCTCCAATCTAAACCTTCCCTGGCATAACTTGATGCCATTACCCCTTGCCCTATCAGTTGTGACTTGTGAGAAGAAACCAACATCCTCCTCTCTACAACCCCCTTTCAGAGAGTTGTAGCGAGCAATAAGGTCTCCCCTCAGCCTCCTTTTTTTCAGACTAAAGAACCCCAGTTCCCTCAGCCATTCCTCATGAGGCTTGTTCTCAAGACTCTTCACCAGCTTTATTACCCTTCTCTGGACATGCTCCAGCACCTCAATGTCTTTCTTATGCTGCAGCACCCAAAACTGAACACAATACTCAAGATGAGGCCCCACCAGTGCTGAGTTCTGTGGAAAAATCACTTCTCTAGTCTTACTTGCCATACTATTCCTGATACAGGCCAGGATGCTGTTGGCCTTCTTGGCCACCTGGGCACACTGCTGGCTCATGTTCAGCTGGCTGTCAATCAACACTCCCAGGTAACTTTCTGAGCAGCTTTCCAGCCACTCCTCCTAAAGCTTGTAGCATTCCCTGGAGTTGTTGTGGTCCAAGTGCACATCTTTGCACTTGGCCTCGTTGAAGCGCATCCTGTTGGCCTCAGCCCATCGATCCAGCCTGTCTCTACCCCTCTGAAGAGGCTTCCTACCCTCAAGCAGATGCTTTGCAGGCTCTTCAGCATTGCACATAGTAAAACATGGAGTCACAGTACAAACTGATGGCAATTTATATTTATGGAAGGACATATTACATGCCTTTATTATATTCCTTTCAAAACTGAGGGTCTTTCTCTCACTGTTTAGAGAAAGTAAGGAAGGGATAGATTTGAAAAAATGTTGATTTTCTAAAATCTTGACATCACATATGCTGCCAAACTCATATGGAAGTAATGAGTCAAACTCAAAGTATTTTAGAAGAGACAGACTAAACCACTACCTAATACCTAATGGAAATGCTGATCTCTAATGTAATTCCTTTCCAGTTGAAACCCACTGGAAAAACTTTGCAGTGCTCTCAAGCACATTATATTACATTCCAAAAAATTGGCTACCGTGTATTTCAGACTTGCTTAACTTTTGATTTAACTGCACAAATGACTAACCTTCAATTGAGCTGTTGAAGAGTTTGCCCCATCCAGCAAGATGAGCAGTTCCACCTCCAGCCCATGAAAAGCAAATCAGCCTGTAGACAGCTTCTGGCCTTTTGCATAGACAAACAATCAGATCCTCCATTACTGAAAAAAAAAAAAAACCAACAAAAAAAACCCCAACACATCATTCCAGAACAAGACTCCTCAGGTATAGGAAAATCAGAGTAAATTAAGTCTAATTTGAAAAAATGGGCTACAACACTTGGAATAGTACTTGGCAACACCCTTGGTTAACGGTTTCTCCTATCTGAGGCACTGACCACAAAGAACGTAACAGGTAGCAAAATAAGCAAATATGGGATTTCAAGATGACTACTTAAAACCACAGGCTTTTAGAGCATACAAAAAAAAAAGTCAATCTAAAGACGCAGAAAATATAATTACGACCTAGTTCAATATTCGTTCTATTACAGTGGTAAAATGGATGTCTACGGAACAGCTGGATGCAGTTTATATACAGGAAACATCTATGAATTTCTCTTTCATGTACTTATCCAGTCTCCCCTTAAATTCCTATGAACAGCTGGCACCTATGACATCCTCTTGCAATGAGTTGCACAGCTCTACTATCTGTTGCATAAAGAATGATCTCCTTTTTTTGTTTTTAATCTAACTCCTACAGCTTCATTTGATGGCCCACAGCGTAGTAAGGTAAAGAAAGCAAATGGTGCATCTCTCAGGATTTGCCACTGAGCATTTCTGAGATCAGTCACATTGTCTCTGCCCTCGGTCAGCTCTTTTTCCTGAATGAAAAGGCCTGGCTTGCTTAGGTATCCCTCATATGGCAGTGCTTCCATACATGACCATCATCACTGCCCACCCCTGGACTTTTTCTAATTTTGTTATATTCTTTTTGGTGGAGTAACCAGAGCCACATTCAGCTTTATCGCAGCAGCTTTAGTATTTTTGTTTACTGACTTTACAGAAGTAACAGCTTCTGTAAAGAAAAGCAAGATTTAGAATCACTCTTTTCTTCTTGCTGAGAAGGAAAAAATGGCATTGAAGAGGCCACCTGCATAGCCTCTTGCATCAGATACTGTTCTTTACTATCTGCAGAAAAAAAGCAGTTCTCGGCCATTCTTATTCTTCTTTCCTGATTTTCTTGTCCTTTATTCTTACTGATCAATTAGGAGCAATAGTGATACAGAATTTAAAAAAAATACAAACAAACTGTTTTCTGCAATCGTTCTAATGAAGTCACAAGTTTTTATTAAAAAGACTGAAAAAGTAGTAATTAGGGGATAATAAGCAGAAATAGCCCATTTCCAAAATGCTGCAAATCTCTCTGCAAATCATTGCTTTGACTATAGCTCAGTATATACAAGGGCTGATTCACCACAAAATACACCTGTATACCTACAGCAAGGTTTTTTTACCTACACAAAAAGTTGGAGAAATGAAACCAGATCAGAACAGGCAGCAAGTCATACCTATTTTAAAACTATGTAATGCAATCAAGAAAGAAGAAAATCTAGCCAAATATTGCTGTGGAAATTTCTAGATTTTCACATATGTTTAAACTGGAAAATTTGCCAACATCTGTTAAGAATCGCTTTGAAGAAACTATAAGAGCAAGCCAAAAAACCACATGTATGAAAAATCACTGGGCAGACAACGTGAATTTAAAAATAGCTGAAGAACAGTGGAAGCGGTGCTCCAGAAGACATCATTCCTCTAGTAGACTCCTTTAGCTTTAGTATCTTTAGTCCTGTTTACACANTTCTTAAAGGACCATATCTGTCTAAAACAGACATGACTAGAGCAAAAAAAAAAAAAAAAAAAAAGGACACAAAATCTCAAACATTTCTGAAGCACGTTTCAACTTGACAGTAAAATAAGAAAAAAACCCTCTTCTCAAACTGATTCCAAAGGTGATACAACAATTTAAGTCCTTAAACTATTTAAAGATTACCAGTGACTGAGAATCTTTCTCACTTTCTACTCATACAGATTTATTCTATCACTATCCAGTTAACTTTAGATGCAAATACCTGAAGATTTGGGAATACAGCTGAAGGCTGTATCCACTTCTCAGTGCTGCACAGCAGGAAGCAGAATTCCTGTGGATTAGCAGATAGGGGAGCAAAGCCAGCCTTGCAGGAGAGGAGAGGATGTGCATCCAGGTAGCACAGCTACCTGGTTTTAAGTCTTTTCTAGGCTTAAGGGGAGGAGCTTACAGCCTGGAAAAAAAGGCAGGGGCTGAGGCACACAGCCTCCCAAAAGGGAGACAGGAGAATGACGTGTTAGGCACGATACATAGCACCGGGCAGCAACAAATAAAAGGTGTGCTACATCAGTCCCAGTGATGTAAAAAGCACAAATGAACATGCTGATGACAGTACAGAAGTTGGAGCAGTTTTGATAGTTGGAGGCTCACAATCTCACTGAAGAAAAAGCCTGCATGAAGTAACCAAGAAAAGCCAGCCTTCCGTATGAACTACATGCAAAAGTTTAGCTCATGTAGAAGACCATCGCCTGATTTCAATAAGACTCTGCATTTGGTTAGTAGGCCAGTTGTAATTCTTACAAGCTGGAAGACACTGCGGTGCACAAAACGACACACTGTGCTTACATAGGATCCTCTTGTATTAGCTACTGTGTTATGACCCTGGTGACCAGATGCTATCGGAAACCCAAAATCATTGGCGTATTTCGTAACTGCATTTGTAGTACTAGGAAAATTGGCTTTCTTTTTCATATTACTCTACCAAAAGTATCAGTAACAATAATAATAAAAACATTCAAAAGCAGTGACCAAAACTAAGGAATCTGAGTGCCAAAATGGGTTCTGATGCTCAACTTGAGATAGATAAGCTGTACTACTTTGTGGTTTTCATATCATTCTTCATTCCTTTACATCTCCCTTCATCCTTTCTAGGAAACTGAAAAATCTGTGGTGTTAAGAGAAAAGCCTGTGTGTTGACCTAGCCAATCAGTAAGCACATCACCTACAGAGAAAGGAACTGGAGAGGGTATCAAGGTGTCAGCCTCATACCTATTTTCTTCCCTGGCTCTTTTTTCCACGCTGTTTGTTGGAAGCACAAAACAATTGAAACTGCAAAGCTCAACAGAGCTGATAGACATCTGGTGACCAGGATAGACCAGGAGGCTGGGTGAAGATCCAGTGGTCTGTGTTCTCATGGCACCGAGGAAGAGTGGTGGAATGCAGTGAAGGCTGCTTATCCCATTCTCACACATATCACAGCAGTTATCTACTCCTTGCAGAAGCTACCAAGGAAGTCACAAATGTTTTGTTCCGCTGATAAATGCTGACCACCAGGAACAACGTTTTGACCACAGTCTCACCCCCACACTTTGCTCAAGAGCAGTGAACAAGGTATAAATATTATCTGTTGTGAGGACAGATTGATGGGCTTGTTCTGCCCTCACTCCCTAGAAGAGATGCCTTTTGGTAAGATCTGCGGCCTCGGTTATGCCAAGTGGTTTTCCCTGGGAGATTCCCTTTGGGATTCCAATCGTGTACTTTGGAGCTACACAACGATGCTGCAGTTTACAGCATTTATCAATCACCAGCAGTCTTAAATAATCTGTATACGTTGCAAGTGTAAATAAACCGTACTATTCATGCATCCAACTGCTTCTTGTGAGAGCAACCAGACCTACAGTGGACGGGCTGTTTGTCAGTCTGGGTCGGACCTATAGTAATGGCAAATTGTGCTATTTGTGCATCCGACAGCTGGTGAGAGCAACCAGACCTACAGCGGATGGGCTTTTCATCAATCTGGGTCGGACCTGCAGCCACAAACATTTAAATTGGCATATCTATTATGAGATACATCCTGCTGCCCCTAGCCCCTCCAATCTCTGAGGAGCAGATGGAACACAGGAGGATTCACCTCTTACCAAATGTATCTAACATTACATGTGACACAAAGCTCAGCACAAAGTGTCCAGAGCGACTTCCAGCGTGCAATCACAGAGGTTAGAATGCTTACGAAGTCCAAAGCTAGTTGAAGTAGTAGCAAGGCACCTATTGCTGCAATAGAGGTTACAAATCCAATTTTGTTGCAAAATCTGTGGGAAGGGCAAGTATGGAGATCAGATTAATTGTGTGGTTCAGAGTAACCGAAGACAAAGGTGCAACTGAGATTTAACTGCTGCTGATAAAAGAGACAATCCTGCCCTTCCCGGCTTCTCGGGCCACAAATTTCTACAACAATCTTTTTTGTCAACACGAGCAACTGTATAGCTGTGTAGTAAGCACATGTAGTTTCTCAAGCTGAAAACAAATACTTATTCTGTAGGCTAGTTTTCACCTACATCAGTCAAATGATCCCATACAGTCTCACCATCCTCCTGTTGATAAGGAAAGGGTCCTTTCACACCTTTTTGCAAGCTTTGACCCACTTAAATCAGCTGGAAAGGTGCATGATGAGATTACATATACAGCCCCAAGGTTTGGATGTAAAATACACATCTGTGCTAATCTAATGGAGTAACTTGCCCTTAACAATTATTTTACAACTCTTACTGAAGCAAAAACTCTGCAGCGACTGTCTGAGTGGTTTGAAAGACATATTCAGCTGATCTAATTTTAACTCAGAAAAATGAAATATATAAGCGCCACACACAAGAAGAAATTACTGAATGAATAAGCAATCTTTGGCATACATTCAGCTGAATCTGGATTTATTTGAAATCTGAGAATTTTGAAATGTCTTTTTAAAAATTCCTTACAGAACAGTTCTACAAATAACCCCAAACCACAAAATTATTTTTTTGTTTTTATTTTATTTATCTTGCCACTACTTCCACCTATTGGAAGTGATTCTGCCCCTCTACTTCACTCTTGTGAGACCCCACCTGGAATACTGCGTCCAGTTCTGGAGTCCCCAACACAAGAAGGACATGGATTTGCTGGAGACGGTCCAGAGGAGGGCCACAAAGATGATCAGAGGGCTGGTGCACCTCTCCTATGAAGAAAGGCTGCAAGAGTTGGGGTTGTTCACCCTGGAGAAGGCTCCAAGGGGATCTTACTGCAGCCTTTCCGTACTTAAAAGTGGCATACAAGAAAGATGGGGACAGTCTTTTTAGCAGGGTCTGTTGCGACAGGATAAGGGCTGATAGTTTTAAACCACAAGAGTGTAGGTTTAGACTAGATTTTAAGGAAGACATTTTTTACAACGACCATGGTGAAACACTGGCACAGGTTGCCCAGAGAAGGGGTAGATGTCCCATCCCTGGAAACATTCAAGGTCAGATTGGCCAGGGCTCTGAGCAGTCTGATCTAAAGACGTCCCTGCTCACTGCAGGGGAGTTGGACTAGATGACCTTTAAAGGTTCCTTCCAACCCAACCCATTCTATGATTCTATGACTAATATAATTCTCATTTAGCACTCTCCTCATAAAACAAAACCATTTCTCTCAGCCTTTCCTTGTACATCATCCACTCTAGTCACAATCACAGGGTCCCTCACGACACTCACCTAAGTATCTCAACATCCTTCTAGGACAGCAGAATCCAAAATGGGCACAGATGTGGTATGCTAAAGAAATTCTGGATTATTTTTCAGTCATGTTTTTGAGACAAAGGCGTTCAAGGCATGATGACCTTTTACATTTGCTTTATTCATTGTCGTGACATCACCTTATAGGAGGTGGACAAACATTAATTGAAAAGCACAATTGAAAACACAAGCAACAACAAAACTGCTTTTGCACTGACCAGACACTACAACAAAGACAGAAACAGCCCCAACAGCTCCACCCTGCAGAAAACATAAAGCCACAAGTAAAGAAACACTGAGGGCTTGCAGCACAGGGCTGGTTTATTATTTCCCAAATGAAAATATATTCTATAGCACACAGTCTAGAAATGCATGAATGGCAGGAGCATGATATTTGCCAGCTGGACAGTCCAGGGCCAGAAAGACTTCTCAGATACCTAGGCACTTGCAAATCCTGCGTACTAGACACATCCCATTCATGCATCCTCGGGTTAACTGCTTGCCTGCAGATTCTGGAAGCCTAGCAAAAGCAAACTTGTCCCCAGAGGGGTGGTCTACTCACTGAATTTAGATTTAAGGTGGCCCATTCACCAGCCCACCAATAAGCGCAGAAGTGGACTAGGGAGCCTGGGAGTGAAACGATCTACTTCACCGGTATGTATCGAGTCTTACTATTAACGTTGCTGGATTGCTTACAGCCAGGCAGGCGTCCGAGACACTTGGCTGGGAACATGGAAGCCTTAACAAGTCAGGACATCGACAACTTGCTATCTGGAAACCTGTAATAGCAGAGCTGCTGGCTGTAGTACAGTTAGGCAATGTCATTCGCTACTGATTTTTATTTCACAACAGAAATGTGGTTTGTGCAGCCTATGGATACCGACAGGTCTCAGTGTCCTAAACATTGTGATCCATTTGCAATTTTGTATTTCTGCAGTTGTAGTGGTGCCTTACACATTACAACATCACACACATGCTTGTTCATGTTCATCATTCACATCATCATTAATAAAATTAAAGAATACATATTTTCCAGGGTAGGTATTAAGGCTTTTTGGAAAATAATAAGGTCATAAAAAGAGGTGTCCAGTTAGAGAGAAAGCACATCTGTAACACGCATCATAATATTCATTAGAGGTTTTTTAGGACTATCAACTCAAATCCCTAAAAGTTTTCCTACTCAGAGAAAGGCCATGGTGTGATCTTGCATTTAGGAGGCAGTAAAATCAATAAACCACAGGAAAATACTCTGTAGGAAACCATGTCTCAGTGGCCCCTGAGTTCAGAAAACTACTGGTCTTTGCTTTGTGAAAGACAGACTAAGGTAATCGTTCGTCATAATATCTAGACACTGTAAAGTGATGGAGAAAAGTATGGAGCATACTCATTTTTTTTCTCTATTGGTCCTGGTTTTTTTCCCAGCAACGTATCACTCACAGCTACATTTATAGCAGATTATACTCCAAAAAGGTTAATGCCATTGCCAACATCTAAAACCTGCTGCTGGAAAAAAAAACCCAGACATGTATGTCTTTACCAACTGCAATTCTGATCTCCAAAAAGCTTTACTTTACTCCCATCCCTTTACTTAGACTTGTCAAAAATGTAGGAAATTATAGAGAAACTTATTTATAGAAGACTTGCAGCTGATGTGCTCACAGCATCACTAATGCCAAATTACTGAAATAGATATTAAAGTTGCACAATACGCATTCCCAGTTATACTACCTGGACTTTCCGGGGTGTTGAAACTGCAAATATAAACGTCAGGTGGATGCTTCGAAGGTGAACATGAAAAGGAGCAACATAACCTTCGCTACTTTCCTACTGTTTCTGCTGTCAGCCTAGTTCTGCAACGGCACAGCGGCATAACCTTTGTTCAGACTTTTGAGGAAATCATTACATTGAAAGAAAGAGATATGAGGAAGCTGTGAAATGTAAGAAAGGTAAAACTCAAGATAAAGGTAAAGACTGCTGAGATGGGGCCAGGCAGCAGCTCAAGAATGTAGAACCAGTCAATGTAGAAAGATAATAACATGTCAAGGGAAAAAATAAGGTGGAAGACTGCAACATCAAGTGTATGCTACAGGGTGGAGCAAAAGCTGACTCTTTTCTGTTGGACTAGCAAAGACTCTATAGGTGGTTAACATAGTAATACTAATCTAAAAGGCAGTTAATCCTGGCTATCTTTTGCGTGTGTTGGCGACAAAAAAATTCTTTACGTGTAAGTGCATGTAGGAAAAGATGATTGAGCAAAGCAGTCCAGGGAAGAGATAGTAAGATAGGTAATGGGAAGCTATTTTGGCAGCAAAAACATGTAAAAACACAGAAGCAGCTAGAAGGTGCCACTGCTGCAGGTGGAAAGAGGAAAGAAGTCAAGGAACAAAGCCCTGTTCACATCATCTGTGAGTGATAATGCAGTATAGTAATGACGCAGACAGCCTGATACACACCTCCCTCTCCTGCCCTGATGGCTATGCCACATCCCAAAGAGACACTATGAGAGGGGGGCTCTGTGAGCTGAGCTGTAGCTCCTCATTGCACATTGCCCATCTACCTACACAGGTGGCAGTGACTCCTTCAGCACGCCAAAGAACAGCCCTAGCAGGTGCCTCTGAAAGTGGAAACCTCGAACTATGGCAAGTGGGACTGGGTAGGCCTCAGATTGCTTGCCCAGCATAAGCTGTCCTTCACCACGCAGTGGAGCATTTGCTCTGGGACATGAGGACTGCTCCAAATCCCACTTAGTCTTACTGCTGCTGGTTTGTGCTTACCCTTACTCCTGTGGAGCTGCCCATCGCACCTGTACGCCACAAGCCCCTCTCCCGTGCACCGCTTTACCAGGCAGAAACCCACCAGTCCCACACCCGCACCATAAAAACGTCCTTGCAGGCTCCTGAGCTCTTCCCTGCCCACAAAAGCAGCGGGGCTCACCCTTGGGCCAGGAGCCCTCCAGGGCTGGCCAGGGCTCGTAGCTGGGCTCAGGCCCACAGGGGATGCTGCCGGGGCTACAGACACAGCCCTCAAAGAACACCGGCAGAGGACGGCCCGAAGGCACACACTGAGGAAACCCCTCCAGGCGGCCCGTAGCTGCGCTTTCTAACCCCGTCCTTCCAGTCACGGCCCCGCCGGCCACCGCCCGCCCACTGCCGCCCCGCCCGGCTTCCGGGCCCGCTGGANGTGATGGCGGCCGTCACCCAGGCAGGACGGCTGCGGTCCCTGTGCGAGCGACTTTCCCCTTCCCGGTTAGCCTTTGATGTCCCAGGGCTGGCAGGTTTCTCATCGGAAAAAAAGCAGCAGGCCTCGAGTGGGTTAATCGCGACATATCTGGAGAAAACATCTGTAGCCTCCTGGTCATAGTTTCCCCTGGTTGTGTGTGTGTGTGTGTGTGCGCCTCTTGTGACTTCGGGCCGACAAGAAATCCTCGATCCTGGCTTTGTCGGGGGACGCTTCCCTGATGCGTGTCTTTTACCGTGTCAGTGCTTGGGTGTGGGGGGAGAACGGTATGGAGACGTTCATCATCAAACTTAGGCTTCATTAATAGTCTGTTGAAGTTGTGCTGCAGATCTGCATCATGGAAAAGCAAGTGCTTGAAACCCCTGAGGAGCGAACGTTTCAGTATCAAGATTCTCTGCCTTCCCTGCCAGTACCTCCTCTTGATGAATCCTTAAGTAAATACCTTAATGCAGGTAATGACTTAATATCGTAATAGTAGTGTGGCATGTGCTGTTGTAACCAGGCTAATCTGAAGGTGTTTGTGATTTGTAGGGACAGCTTGTATCAACTGATGTAATTGGGGTGGGGGATCCAGACAAGATTAGAGTGCGAAATGTCTTCTTTAGATTCAAAACAGGAAACTAAGTACCTAGAGCAACCCGAGTAAAAGTTTCCATTTTATCCCTATTTGCCTTTCTTCAAGGGAATTGGACTTGTGGGAAGTTTAACTTTTTTTTGTTAGATCTTTTCCCACCTAAGGTTTTGTTCTTGCGTGAGTTTTTTTTGTTTGGTGGTTTTTTAGCTGTATCAGCTGTTCTAATAAAAGATACAGAAATATGTACAAATTTTGCTTTGCTTAATAGCTACTTTGCTTGTTTATGACTATGTTTTCCCAGGATCTTTGTTAAAAAAAAACAACAAAAACCTTTTTCATACATAACGTTCTTTTTTCTCACTAATACTATTAACTATACAGTAGCAGGAGGTCGTGGGCATTTTTGGATAATTTAACTTGGATAATTTCTGCTTTGAAATGTTGGCCATCTAAAGAAGATCACACAGGGGAAAAGTTTTGAGAATGACATCAATGCACATGTGTCTATGTTTATAAAGCTGAGATGACTGGTTAGTTCTTGATTATTATCATATCAGGCTTCAATATATTGGGGATGACAAAGATACGTTCAGTAGTATCTTGAGATTCCGATGTTTCTTCAATAATTTTCAGAACATTGCCTTTTTTATCTGGAACATCTGCTTTGTGTCATACCATCTTACCTGTAATACCGGAATGCTAACAGAGTAAGACCTGGAGTTCTCTCCTTAGCAGAAACATACTACACCAAAGTTTCTCTTTCCCAAAATAAAAATCCTGAAATTCACTCTGAATTCCCTTTTATTCTCAGTATAGTGGAAATGGCCCAGTAGATAGGGAGTAATAGGTTTTCTTTGGTGTTCTTTACGTCATTGTTTTTTTCATGCAGACTGTTGAAACGGGGATTTCAGAGGCAAAAAATGGTGTATGCACGTCAAAAAACCGTTTTGTTGTAATGCCAATTAACTAAAGTTGTGCTGCAATAGTAACAAACCTGCAGTAACAGAGTTGTGCTTTGCAACTTACTTATGTAAATCCAGCCGGTTCTCCTACTTAATAATTCTCTCACGGAGGCATAAAATCTGACAGTGAATTTGTTTGCTCTCGTTTTCTGATTCTCATCTGTGTTTTCATAATCACCTGATCACATGCCTCTCTTTATTCGTGCTGAAGATGATTCCTACTTACTGTTCCTTGTACATAAGTCATTCTGTAACTTCGATCATCATTATTGATCTCTTAGTCTCACTGGAGGTTGGAGGAAAGTTAGTGCAATGTTTGTTGTCCTGCCACAGCCTTTCCTTATACAAATGACTTAAAGCCAGAAAGTGCAGTGGACAATCCTAGACACTAGCTTGATGATTCTTGGTGCTTAAGCTTATAATTTGTTTAGTCTGTGAAGGCGGGTGAAGGAAAGGAGGTCCTTCTGAAGAACAATTCAAAGTCTTCAAATGACCCTTCATAGATGCTGTGAATCATTCCTTGGAAACTCCTGTCTTTCATTGGTTGGTGGAGGACCCCAGGCACATGCGCCTGTTGGTAAAGCACTTTGTCTGTTTGAAGCCAATCAACTGGAAAGGCTGGACAAAGTATGTCTCAGAAGGTGCCTTATTTAAGGCTTTGCAGTAGCTGTCTCTGCTTTGGATTCAAAATGACTAATCTTGTTTTGAAGGTAGGCCTTGAGCAGAGAAAGTGGCTGTAGCCATGTTATTTAGCCTTTCAGCTTACCCCAGAGGTTGAGACTCAACCTGAGAGTATAAAACCCCAAAGTTCCAGCTTTCCAGAGGGTTCTTTAACTATGCAACTGAAGGTGTCTTTCATGGGATACTTCTTGTTCGTGGATAGAGCTGATGATCGATGCAGAAAGGAAGACAAGATCAGTGGGCCTGGAGAAAGTGGCAAGACAGAAGTTTCACTGAACTCTACTGAGAAAGGGGCTGATTTCTGCCCCTTCCTAATAATTCTGTCTCTACATCTGATCAAATAGTTTTTAAATGGAAAGAGGCCCTGTAGTCATAGAATCATGTAGGTTGGGAAGGGCTCATCTAGACCGGATCCCTGCTCAAAGCTACTCCAACTACAGCAGGTTGCTCAGGCCTGGCTCCCAGGATTTTGTATATCTGTAAGGATGGAGAGTGTGCAGCCTCTCAGAGCAACCTGTTCTGATGTCTGATCACCCTCACGATTGTGAAAGGGGGAACAAAAAAACAAACCACCACCACCATGAACAAAAAAAGTCCCTTCATGTTTTTCTTGTCAGAAATTTCCTGTGTTACAACTTCAGTGCATTTCTCTCTTGTTCGCTTTCTCTGCATCTCTGAAAGGAGCCGTGCTTTATCTTCACTGTGCCTTTCCATTCAGCTACTAGAGTGCAGTGAGGCCTTCCCTTTGCCTTCTCAAGCTGAACAAACTCAGTTCTCGGCCTCACTTCCTCATGTGTTCCACTCCCCTAGCAATCTTAGTCACCCCTTTAATAGTTGAACTCGATCTTAAAGGTATTTTCCAACTTAAACAATTCTCCGATGCTATGAATAGAGACCAGAATCCAGTAATTTTCCTTATTTTTTTTCTTGTGTGCATATTGCTCTGTAATGACTTTGTAACTTGAGTAACAGAGTGTAATCGCTCTCTCTTACAACACTGTGGTAATAAGGTCACTGTCTGGGAAATCTGAGTGTTGGACTACCCTCCGTCTGAGGAAGCTTTCAACTCCAGATTTCCTGGGTGAATACTGTGAACTGCTAAGTGGTATAGGTGTAAGGCTCAGTTGCTGTTTTTTTGGTTGTTTTTTTCATCTATGTTCACAAGTGATGGTGATGCAATTCAAGTTGCATCTAGATAACGTCTAGATACATTAGGCACTGCCTGAATGTTCATAGCTGATCATATGTGGTGAAGGTGTAGGTGGAATGCTGGTGCCTTTCCAATCTGGTACCTGGCGATCGTGTTACAGTGGAACTTAAGGAGAGATTCCAATGCAATTTAAACACAAGCGCTGTACGATAATGCTTGAAAGTAGATGTTATGTCTTGCTACCTAAGGTCTGCATGCATTTAAAAATGCATTTGTAGTTAGTGTTTGGCCTTTGCTCTCCATACTCGCCCTATGAAATAGGAGAAATATCACTAGGACTTGCATGATACTATTGTGGAGTAGCATAAGGAGGCCAGAATGTAGCTGAAAATGGATCTTTCACCTTAAGACAGGTAGTGCAAAATACTGCAATTCCTTTTATGGTTAGGATAAAAATTATTTTGAAAAGGAACAAGAAGGCCTTTGCCTTGGTGGAAGAGGATCAGCACAGGGAACCCTTGAACAGAGTGAACATGAAAAACCTGTTGAGATGTGCCCATGAGTCAGGGCACAGTCCGGTGGACAGAAAAATGTCTCAGCTGCTAGGCTCAAAGTTTTGCGATTAGCAGCACGTATTCCAAATGTAGGCCAGTCTCTGATGGTGTACTCTAGGAGTCTCCTGTTGTTTAACATCTTCATTAATAACCTGGATGATGGGACAGAGTGCACTCTGAGTTTGCAAATGATAAAGCTGAAAGGAGTGGCTGATACACTAGGTGATAGTACTGTCATCGGAGGGAGCTTGACAGGCTGGAGGAACAGGCTGACAGAAGCCTCAGGAAGTTCAACAAACAAAGAAAAATGCCAAGTCATGCACCGAGGGAGGGTTAACTCCCCACACCAGCACAAGCTGGGACCATGTGGCTGTAAGGCAGCTTTTCAAAACAGCCCCTGGGGTCCTGGTGGACATGAAGTTGAACATGAGCCAGCAGTGTGCACTTGGACCAAGGCAAGCCAGCAGCCTTCAGGGATCCATGAGAAGGAGTGTTGCCAGCAGGTAGAGAGAGATTATCCTTCCCTTCTGTTCAGCACTGGGGAGACCACATCTGGAGTGCTGTGTCCATTTCTGGGCTCCCTAGTACAAGCAAGAAGCAGGCTTACTAAAGTGAGGCCGGTGAAGGACCCCGAGGGCAATTAAGGGTTTGGATTATCTGATACATGAGAAGAGATTGAGAGAGCTGGGACTCTTCAGCCTGGGGAAGAGCAGGCTCTAGGGGGGAACCTTGAAATATGTAAATACTTGGTGGGGAGGAGCAAAGAAGATGGAGCCGGACATCACAGTGGTATTCAGTGACAGAACAAGAGGTGATGGGTATGAGCTGAAATACAAGAAATTCCCTTTAAACATAAGAAAACTCTTTGTTGTGAGGGTGGTGAAGCACTGGAACAGATTGCTGCTACCCGGCAGGTTGTAGAGGCTGACCCTGCTGAGGTGAGGCGTCATACTAGACGATCTCTAAATTTGTGAAGAAGAAAAAATTAGTGATTGCAGGCGAGCAGTCGTAATTGCAGTTAGACACAATGGTGAGGAGATAAGATTTTACTTGTGCGAGGACAGGTAAGTATTTGAGACCTTGCCCAGCTGAAACTCTCTTGTTAATTGCAGAAGATAGATCAGAGATGATTACTAAAAATTGAACAAGTGTCCTCCCTTGTTTCTGAACAGCTTTTAAGTAGATCCCAGGGTTAGCACTAGCAAGGCAAACAAGAAATTAACTGACAGTAGTGTCCTGGAGCTTCAAAATTGAATCAAATCTCATTGGGTAGACATTAAATCAGTATAAACACATACACACACACCCCTGCTTGCCACTGGCTTCACAATCTATGTATAAAGATAATAAAAAATGCATTTTACAAAAGGTGAGTAGAAGAGGACACTGAGATGTGCCTGTACGGAAACTGACATCAACTGCGCCTGTTACTGACCATAGATTTCATGGTAAAAAGGCTTTAAGGAGGGGTTTAGATAAGAATAATGACTAGTTTTACAAATATTTACAGAGAACTTTGGCCTGTATGACACATGATCTGAGAGAAATCCAAAAGTATCTTAAACTTTAAGAATTGGGTAGGAGTAACTGCTGTCAGTGCCATTCAAAAGTAGGCAGAACGTGGGGACAGAGAATGAGAATTGATGAGCAAAATGCTTGTAGGTCAGGCATGGACTTTTGAAAATAAATGCGAGGAGGTTATGGTTGGTGCAGCAGAGTGACAGACACGTAGGCTCTCGGTGTATTTATTTACAAACAAAGCTCCTGTAAATATAATTGTTCTGTGAGTTCTGTGGCAGCTGATGGTGTTGCAGAATTCTGCAGCATTTCCAGCTACAGTTTTAAATATATTTGATCTGGTTATCTGTTAGGCATTTTAGGTTTTCAGTAATTGCTTTCATCCACTAACATCCGTATTTATTTTTAAGTATGTATTTATGTCTTATTTCTTTATGGATTTTTGAAAGGTGTTTTCCCCTCAAATATTTGTTTTCTAAAAATAAATTTTATTTTCATCCACTCTCTTGCCTGTGGATATCTGAATTTTGGAATAAATCTCAGTATACAGTGGTCTTTAAAATAAAAACATTTCCTTCTTACAGTGAAGCCATTTCTAAATCAAGAAGAATATCAAAGAACTGAGGATATAGTTAAAAAATTTGAAAAAGGGATTGGGAAAGAGTTGCATGAGAAATTACTGGAAAGAGCTAAAACAAGAAGGAATTGGGTACGTATTTAGATATGTAAGAAATCATAATTCAACTTACAGAAAGTTGGTTGTTCAGGATATAATTTAGATAGTCATTTAGCTTTTTTTAGCTTTAGGATCTTCCTTATGTCTGCCACTTGGCCTATGGATGTGAACGTGTTCACTGACATAGACATGTGATTTGTTGTTTTTGAAGTTGAGTGGCTAAGACAGCTCATTAACTCAAATGTTAAGTTATCTACCAGTTTTTGAATGCTTTGTCTGTCTGCTGTCTGTCTCTTCTATCACCTCCATGCCCCTTATCTCCACCTTGCCAAAAAAAAAAAAGGGGGGGGGGGG
>VWZK01019792.1:8985-44511 GCA_013396935.1 Baryphthengus martii | reverse complement strand
GGGGGGGGGGGGGGGAATTTAGAGTTTGGTCTCATCCCTTTCCTGAAGAAGGGTATGTGGTGGCATTTTAATGCGGTGGCATTTTAATGCTGACTTTCAACAGAGAAAGGGGTGCAAGTGGAATTCATGAGAACTTTGTAAATCTTAACAAACACACGCTGGAGTGGGAACTCTCAGATGATGATAGAAAAAAATACATGATGAACTGTCCGACTCAGATCTTCTCTTAACACAAATCTCCCTTCCTTCCATTCTTCATGCAGTAATCTATCTGATATTTGAAGCAGCCACAGCTGACATCTGCAGGAGTTTAAGATGATGAATATCAGGGAATAACTCTGCATCATAATTTACAGTTTAATAGTCTTAAGCAGCATTGAATTTTATTTCAAGCTTGAAAATAGAAGAGCTAGATTTGTCATTACCCTCAGCAGTTAGTTTTGAACCACTCTCCTGCCTTCTGTTATATAGGAACTACTATTCAAAATATCTAAAAAAAAACAAACTCCAAAACAACAGCAACAAAACAAACAACCCTAAGAAGTAAAAAAACTGAGGCAGTTGGACAATCAGGTGATTATTAAAGAATTAATGACTAAAACTTAATTCTGATGCTAAACATTTTTCATTTTCAGCTAGAGGACTGGTGGCAGAACGTGGCTTATCTTGATCTTCGCATATCAACGCAAATATACTGTAACATGGGAGGCCCCGGTCCCTTTATTGAACACTGCTGGCCACCAAAAGAGGGTACTCAGATAGAAAGAGCATGTATAAATATATGGCACACCCTGAAATACTGGGATCTACTACGACTGTAAGACTTTCAGAAAAAATAATCGATTCTAAATACTAATGATCTATGTGTACTTTAGTTGCAAAAATACATTTATGTTCATTGGCATGCGTTCTTTGTGGTAAAAAAATGAGCTTGTCTTGCCTTGATCTATTTGCATAATTATCATGTCTCTTGTTTAATTTTGGTGTATTTGTCTACTACAGAGAGAAGGTGGCTATAGAGAGATCTGGGAATGCTGTTCTGGACATGAACCAATTTCGAATGCTCTTCTGCACTTGCAAAATTCCTGGAGTTACCAGAGACTCGATTGGCAGTTATTTTAAAACTGGTAAGCGTATGCAAATTGGACGTTAATACAAACAAATACTTTTGTATTAATGGGCTAACGAAGTGGTCATTTTAATCGTGAAATACTCGCTTCTTCAAGCACTAAATCAGATATTGGTTGTTGAGTGCTTATATAAGGAAGCAAGGAAGATAGCTAATCTATAAACGGCCTTTTTGGTCCAATATTTAGTCCATACTAAATAAAAAAGGAAAGCTCTGCTTCAAATTACCAGCCTGATGCCTATAATAAGTGTGCCAGTATTGAAAATTGAAAAAACCAGACAAATTCCATGTGTTGTAAATGCAGGTGGATTCTGTGTATTCTATGGACAGAATTTCAGCATCATTACTAACTGCAGCTTTTTCCCCAGAATGCATTTCTTGCGTATGCTCCCATACATTCTGCTGGGATAGTTCTTAGTGATCTTCTCTTGTTGGGCTGTTTCTTGGCTTGGTTAGCTGCTTCTACTTTCAGTCTTGAAAGCATTCCATAGTGCTCCTTGAAGCCATTCTCTTAAACTCCCAATAGTTTTCTAGGTTGCAGGATCAGGAGCTAGAATAAAAGTTTAATATTCTTATTCATCATTCACTAACAAATACTGTAGTATTAGCAGTCAACTAAATGGAATCGTAACACCGCTCCCACGCACATTCTAATGCATCCAGAGTTTTCAACAGTGGCACTTCGGATAATGACGGGAAATGTGAACTTCTGTAAGACGTAGGAGTTCAAGAAGAAGGAAATCCTACCTTATTCCATAGAAATGATATAAGGAAATCTCCATACCACAGGATGTGATGATAAAATGCGATGTTGGAAGTAGCCGTCAAGGGTTTTGTCTTAGCATTACAATTGAAGAGTCAGTTTAAATACTGCAACATAGAAGAAACAGTCAGATGGTGCAAATTCAGTGTTCTGTTATGATTACACTTAAGTCTGTTTTCCTGTGGAGATATGATTTATCTCATTTATTTCCCTTTTCTGCCTTAAAATATTGTAAGAACTTTATTAAACGATCTTACAGAATTTTTCATGTCCTGCACATCAAGTGATATCCATTTCCAGGAGGATTGCCTCCATATGAAACACTTAGTCCAGTTAGTTGTCTTTTTTTCTCTGTGATTCATGATGAAATAATACCTCCATGGAAGGATTTGGGCCATTAAAATATGCAAGTATCTAAGAGAGGCAGGAGGAATTATCATCTGGAGAGGGATCTGTTTTTCTCCATTGGCTGTAGAGGAAACTGACATGGTCTAAACACTTGCAGACTGCAGAGTAGGGCACCTAAGATTTCCCAGGTAATAGCAGCTTGGAGTCAAAGACCACACTAAAAGCCAAGAGAGCCTTATCAGTGGAACCTGGAAAGCTATTTGGTTCAGCCTGCAGCAGACACCTTAATGAGAACAGGTGAAGAACTCATAAGATGTTACCAAGTGTACTGGGTAGATCTCCACTAACTGTAGTGATATATCAGACACTTAAATCTTGGTATGTTAACTTCCAAATTTAATTCTACTCCTCGCTTTAGACAGCCGCTAAGGAGAGGAGAATGCTGTCTGACTTAACTGAATTTGATGTCATCCCTTCTCATTTTTGTTATGTTAGAAATTAATTTCATGATCTAAGAAGATGGGGTTTACATGAAATTAACAAATTCTTGCTCTAGAATGGTATGTATTGAATTGTATCATCTGATTTAGAAAGCAGGACCATAAAGATAGATGTAAAAGCCTTGTAGATAAAATTAAGACTTCTGTGGGTGCCCAGTTACATACTTGCGGGTAAAGCAGCATGTATTTCTTTTTCTCAGACTAGAAGAGACATAGCACAGTGGCTCAGTTTGAGAAAGATGTAGCCACGTTTCTTGGGGTTTCAACATCTGTTTTTTGTTAGAATCTTTGACAACTTTATTTAGTCTTATTTCCAAATAGATGGGTTCAATAAGGTAATGCTATGGCTGTGGGCCAGTACCATCTGGGTTTCCGTATCGTGGCCACACTGGTGCCTCAGTGCTCCGTTTTTACAGGCTTGTGATTGACATGGCAGTGCATCTCGGATCTTGAGCTGCACAACTGAAACTAGTTGCATATACACTGGCAACTGAAAGACTCAATCGTTTGCAGTGTCTTAGCAACAGGGTTGCTGCATTATATTCATCTCTTTTAAAAGCAAACAAACCAACAAAACTGCAAGAGAGAAATGTTGCTAGAGCAGCTGCAGCAACACTCATTTTGGCAGAGGGTGTTCCTGCCTACAAGGTACACAACTAAATGACAGTTGCTACTAGGTAATGACAGTGACTTCAAGTAGTTTGTAATAGTGAAAGTTACGTACTTCTGCAAATTTTCTCTGATGGTTTTAAAAGCGTTTTCACAATTTGCAGTAAGATCATACAATTGAACTTGGAAGTTATTCTTTTTTCTTCTTTCTTGTTTTAACTGTATGAAGTCTGCCTTATTTTGAATAAATAATGGGTCTGTAGGACTTGCTAAGTGTTTTTTCTGTATCACTCACTTTATTCCCACGGTTGGGTTTTCATGTTTTGATTTTTGTTTCATTTCAGAAACTGAAGGGGAATGCCCATCTCACTTAGTAGTCCTATGTCGAGGTCGAGTGTTTGCATTCGATGCCGTACATGAAGGCAATATGTTGACTCCTCCAGAGATTTTCAGGTTTTCAAACTGCCTTGTTTCAAATGAGTTGTCCTGTTTAAGCTACATGCCAAAGAGACGCTTTCTTTTCCTATCCTCTTCGCTCCAAAGAATTAGGCATGAGAGAAGCGACAGCTTCTCCTCTAGCTGAAGGTTCAGATTTGAGTAAATTCTTCAGTGGATGGCAACTTCTTGCCACGAAGCATGATGATCGTGTACTGCTGTAATACACCGGTAGCGCATCACACTAAAGGGCTGAATGGAGATATTTCAGTAGGAAACATCATTTATGTGTAAAGTTTCTTGCCATGGAATTATTAGGATTATAGGTAATATCATTCCTTTCAGGACCAGTCCGCATTGGTAATTGTCTCATTGCTACTTAGTCATTATCAAAGATGAAGCACCACTCTCACACTGAGAAAACTCTAATAATACATTTATGGTTAATTTTCTCAAGAATGGAGAGGCACCAATTCCTGTTGGTGAGTGCAGCGGAGTCCAGAATCGTAGTATGCTCTGTTTGTCTGCCTGCTAGCTACGGAGCAGTACTGAAGCATTTCGCCTGGATTTCTTGTCTTTGTGCCAGATCTGTGACAACCAGCCATGGTTGTGGCTCTTATTCCTGAGCTGCTCCAAAGGAACAGAGAGAAAGATTTTGGTTCCTTAAATACTAAATTTCAGTACTTGTGCAGTTGCCTATGTTTAAAGGTTTTCTGTGCTTTATCTCCTATCTCCCAGTAGTATGTGGAGGTGCTGGCTTTTCAGATTGTCAGTACAGTTGTGGCCACAAGTTTCCTACTCTGTTGGTTGAACGCTGATGTCACCTACAGAGGTAGTTTCAGCATAAGTCTCCTGTGAATGATTTGGGATCTCATGTATCTACTTAATAAAGAGGCATTATACATTTCATCTAGGAATAACATACTGCATTTGTCAAAGTGCTGCTTATAGAACACAAGAATGTTTGTAATTAAAATTGTCAAAGAAGTGGATTGCCCTATTCCACAGGCAACACAAAAACTAGTTAAGCTCAAAAATATTTATTTTTTTTTTTAAACTCTGGTACTTACATACTTTGAAATATCTCAAGTATTAATTTCTAATTTCTGTAGTTGTACCTGTTACATCAAGCAAGTAACAACGAAATTAATGTCTGGAATACAGGAGGAAAAAAAAGCAAACCAAACCCTAGAGCTTTCAGTTGCCTATAGAAAGGGCAGGTTGGTTTTGGTTTGGTTGGGGTTTTTTTTGTGATTTTTTTTTTGTTTGTTTGTCTGGGTTTTTTATAACCTTATCATAGGTGTCTTATATTTTTGACAACTGTGTAACTAATGATCAGTAGTGAAGTTTAATGGGCGAGAGTGCCAAAACAAAGGACAAGCCAGATTAAATACCTGTGATTTTTGGACTTTCTTTAACACATGGAACAGCATGTGAAATACTGAATTTGCAATCTAAAAAATTAGCTCTCTGTTAATAGTTCTTCAAAGGGGAAAAAAAATGCAAGGAAAAGGTAGGAAGAGAAGTATTCTTGTATAGTTCAGTCTCTACATTTGGGATGTACTGTAGCCACTGTTCTACTTTGAATTTCAGGGTTTATCATGAGTGGAAGTTTTGCCCTTGTACCTGATTAGTTGCTATAAAAGCTGCAGTATTGCAGATGTCTGCTGCTTGGGAAAGTTTGATCTGCACTGTCTGAAGTCTTAAAGCTATTTTTAAATTGAATGCATAGTAAGACTGTAGGACCAGCACTCTTTATGTGTAGGTTTGTGCTGGTCTGGGAGCTGGAACTTGCATTAATCGTTAGTGACCAAAACCAGAGCACGTCTTCAGCTGGCCTTGGAGTCTGTGGGAGCTGATCCATGCTTCCTGAAAATTCACATTAGCTTGTGAATATGGAACCAAAATTCCAGAGAGATAAAAAGAGTGACTTTTATCTTCTCTCCATATGTTCTTTGTTAACTTCAGTTTTTGAAATCTTTTTAAAGGCAACTTACATCTATACAGAAAACATGCCATAGTGAACCAGATGGACCAGGACTGGCAGCCCTGACAAGCAGGGACAGGACAAAATGGGCAGAGGTGGGAATGCTTCAGCAGTTGATTCCTGAGAAAAACCTTGTGATGACTGAATATACATACTTTCACTTAGCTTTGTCTTTTTATGCTTTCTAGTTACGTGAATATTTGATTGGTCTTGATCCAAGGAATTTAAGTCTTCTGGAAAAAATTCAGAGAAGTTTGTTTGTGGTCTGCCTTGATGATTCTAGTCCCCAAGCAACTCCTGAGGACTATACTGAGGTACCTAAGGACTTCTAGTAATTCATACCTGGCCTTTATATAAAAATTTCTTCTGCGTATATGTAGAAGTAGCATTTCTTGCTCTTTCGGAACAGAGAAAATGAAACCGATAAATATGCAAATAATACTTCTTGTTGATCCATAGGATTATACTTAATAGTTTGAAATGTTAGGATGTCGGAAGTGGGAATGGCTGAAGTCTGCCTTCGTAATCTTTTAGCCTTCTGTCATCCAGGGTCCTCAAAAATACAGTCATCAACTTCCTACTGCTTTTTAAAAACTTATAATCATGTTTCATCTTCAACTGGATGAAAATGTCTTCTGTCTCAGGGGGGGTCTTACCATCTTAATGTAGGCTTGGTTTAGCTGACAGAGGTTGGCAGTGTACTCAGTGTTTTTTAAAACCCACAGCGTGTAACTTCTACTTTAGGTTACGAGGCTGGGGCTAATAGGTGATCCGACTGTGCGCTGGGGAGATAAGTCCTACAATGGTATATTCTTTTCCAATGGAATCTGTGCCGCATTTTGTGATGTAAGTTGAAATTTTTTTCCCCCTTTATGAACCTTATTAACTAAGTCTTCCCTTCCAGAAATATTATTTTAAATGTTTCATGCGTTTCTATTTAGTGTAGCCTTGTTTACCAGGCACCTTGTCTGGCAAGTTTCCAAAAGCAGCCTGCTTTCAGTGTTTGGTATTACACCATATTGGAATTAAGAACATAAGATCTGAAATCGTAATCTTATCTCTAAAAGTATTTAACGAGGGAGTTCCAAAGACAAAAAATACATTACACAAGAGGGCTTAAAATTAACTTTTTGTATGATGTGTGTTTTTTAAACTTGTATTTTTAAAAACTCGTTACTGAATGGCCAGAAGGGCCTGCGTGTTGCCTGAAATCTGCTTTCGCACAGCAGGGGTATGTTGTGCCTCCTTATGCAGCTGAAGAGCTGGCAAAACAGTGGGCGAACCTTAGAGTAGCTCTATCTGTGTTGTAGAACAAGAAAAACAAGTCTAATGCTGTGCAATAAAATTGCTGGTCTGTAGGAGAAAAGAACAGGGTGGGGGGGGGGAAGCAATTTGATCCTCTTCCAGTTATGCGAATAACATGGTATCTGTCTTATGTTTCTAGCATTCTCCTTTTGATGCCATGGCTTTAATTACCATGTTATCTTATGTTGAAAAGACGATTATTGAAAATGAGGGAAAATGGAAGGTATTTATTCTTTAAACTTTCAAGTTTATTAGTTAATGTGTCTTTTCTTATGGGTAACATTTTTCTGGTTTGTTTTGTTTTTTTTTTTTTCCTTTCTGTCTGCATCCTCCCAGGGATCAGAGAAAGTGAGGGATATTCCATGGCCAGAGGAACTTGTATTCTCAGTGGATCAGAAAATTCTAAAAGAAATTGAACATGCTAAAGAATGCTATTACCAGAAGGTGGAACTTCTTGCTGCTTCTCTTAATTGTGACTGCTATTTCTTTTTATTTTTCATTCTATTTACATGGTTTTAGCTAGTCTTTCTCCATGCTGGAGAACAGGGATGAATATTGATAAATTGGTTCCATTTGTTACATTGTTGGCTAAATTGAATGTGTTTTTTATTTGAAGGGAACCAAGTTGTGATATTTTTTGACTTCTGTGGCTTTTCTTCCTTTGCTATGACAGGTATCTGATTTACAGCTAGTTAATTATGCCTTCACATCCTTTGGCAAAGCGTTGATTAGAACAAAGAAACTTCATCCCGATACATTTGTGCAGCTTGCCCTTCAGCTTGCTTATTACAAATGCCATGGACGGTAAGAAAATCTCATACCCAGATGAGGAATAAAAACCCTAGTTTCTTGAGTAATGGGGTGCATCTGGAAACATAATGCAGCAGCTGTGCAATACCAGTGTGTAATTTGTGTAAGGATGAAGAGGCAAGGGGGTTTTGATGTAACAGTTGCATAGGGCCTTCTTTTGCACCATTGAAATCCATAGGGCTTGTGCTTTTGTCATCAGAAGAGTTGTGTCCCTGTGCCCGTAGGAATCATACAGGGCAGGAGACAATCCATGAAAAAAATGGATTTGGACTCTACAAAGTAAATATTTTGGCAAACACCAAATGTGGAATGGGTCAGAATTCTTTAATGTCAACTATTTGTTCAGATGGGGAAGAAATCTTTGTAGCAAGTGGCAGCCATGGTTAGTGTCACGGTTTAGGATCAAGGCCATCTGCTTGACCTATAACAGACACTCTGTTAACTCCTCTCCTTTCCCAAAGGGGAAAGGGAATAAGGGAGAGAGACTTAACAATTAGGAAAGGAAACTAAAACAGCTTTAATTAAAATGAAAAGAATAATAATGAAATGGAATATATACAAAAGCCGTATTGAACCCAACCCCCCGATGGCAATTACATCACCATCACCACTGATGCTGTGGAGCAGGCACTGGGAAAGTCCCAGACTGGCCTCAGTGGCAGACAGGAACCAGATTCAGGAGCTGGATTCTGGAACATATGATTGAGATTGAAGGCAGAAGGGACAGAGTCCTCCTCAGATGCTGGCCATTGAAGAAGAGAGCTTGATCCTTGTGATCCTTCAGCTTTATACTGAACATGATGTATATGGGATGGAATCCCTCCTTGGTCAGTTTAGGGTCTCCTGTCCTGGCTACTCCTCCCTGCAGTTGCAGCCTTTTACTTTCTGCACCCTGAACGTGGCGCACAAGATTTAGGAGTGACCTTGGTCTGCACACCAATCCATGGCAGTAACTCTAAACATTGAAGCATATTCCCAGACACTGTCTGTGAAAATAGGCTGTTAACTTCAGAAGATGCAGGTAGTTAGAAGAGACTGAGCTGAAAAGTAGAAACACTGAACAGAATTAGTTCTGTTCTAATTCAAACCAGGACAATTAGTTTTCCAAACCTGTAAAGAGCCTTACAGATCTCAGCATCTCACTTGCTTTAGCAACATTAGATGTGAAGGTTTGGGCAGAATAATAGAGATATAGTTAGTGACCCACCGAATACTTGGCTTTACATTTTTGTGTGTTCATTTTGTTTTGTTTTCTTGGTAAAAGGCAGCATTCTTCCTGGTGTTGATGCTCCCAAATTTCTGTTTACTAACTAGCACAAATTATGGCTTATGTAAGTCATTACTGACCTGGCAAGTATTGCTTGCTTCAGAAAAAGGGGGAGTTTCATCATGTGAGCATTATGCTTAGTCACTGGAGATGTGTGTCTCATCATGAAGGTTGGTAGATCTCAGTATGCTGACCATTGGAATAAATTAATTTTCAGAGTGAAATAGCTATTAGTTCTGTTCTAAACACAGAAGTATGTTTTCATTAAAGTTGTGTATTAAATGATGGACTGTCATAGGGCTGGGGATGCTCTAAGTAAAAGCCGGTTGGGTGTCAGTATGTAACAGAGAAGGATTTGAGCCTTTTCCTTATAAATGCATTAGGACACACTGTTTATTTCAAGGGTGTTGCTTTAATTTTTGAGGGTTTGGACACTACTTTTAAAATTTTTTTTTAATGGAAATACATAATGAAACTGAAACCTGCATAATTTCAGCTTATCTAGAGGCTGGCAGATCTGTAGCCTGCAGAAAACAGCCGTGACAACCCAGTCTTTTCAAGGTGTGACTCTAGCATGGGCACTTTTTCAGTCTTCCGTTTCATAAAAGCTTGTAGCGTTCCTTTGCGGCTCTTTTTCAGACACACCATTTAAAGAAAATGGCTTACTGATATTTGTAACTGAGCTAGATGTCTAAAATACTTCACAGCACCTTTTTATTCCTTGAGAGACCAAATAGTTTTGTTAGATTAATGAGATACTTTTCCCTAATTTTTCCTCTTAGCCCAGGCTGCTGTTATGAAACTGCCATGACCAGGCGTTTCTATCATGGCCGCACAGAGACCATAAGACCATGTACTGTGGAGGCAGTGGAATGGTGCAAGTCCATGTTGGATCCTTCTGATGGTGTAAATACTGATAATCCTACTTTAATCATCATGTGTTTAGAAGGCCTGTCATTTGAACTGCTTAAAGCTCATTTTTCTGTTGTCTCATTAATGGGAGTTGGCCTGTTTCCAGTGAGACAGATTTCAAGTGGTGGGTTGCTTGAAGTCTGGCTCTGGTCATTGCGACTGAGGTGAGCTGTCATATGTGAGCTTGTTTGGTTTTCTGTCCTATTTACCTTTTGATTTCAAGAGTGTAAGTGTCTTGAGTTACATTCACACTGATGATTTTTTTTTTTTTCCACGCCTCAAAAAGTAACCAAGTTGGAACCAATGTGTTCTGCTGTGGAGTGGTTCAGCTGTTTTAATTTTTAAGTGAAATCAGGAAATGTTGGTCTAATTGTTGAGTCAGAGAGGAAAATAAAATGTCTCTGTGTCCTGGTGGCAACAGGGATGTACTCCAGAGCTTGTCTCTGAATAGCTAAACTTGTGCACTTTTCCCAACAGCTACCCTCTGGTGCCTGGCTGGCAAAGCACGTCATGCCTTTCTTGCCAAGTGAGAACTGTACTAAAGCTCTTTAGTTGTCCTCTTTGCACTTTTCTCAGAGCCTGAGAAATGAAGCAAGGAATAAGATTTTTTGAGACAAAGGGGTATGTATCTTTAGGAAATTCAAAGGTTCTATATTATTAGTGCATCTGAGAAAAATACATCCATATGGAGATCACGAAGTATCTGTGATTCATAATTCTGGTCTTCAAGATCACATTTTCCTGGTCTTCACTGGCTTCTTTTGGCATGTGCTGCAGCTTTAAAATTCAATTTTCTGACCATTATTCAGATCTGCTTTCCTATTGCAAATATGGATTCCTGTTATTTCCCTGCTCTTCAGTTATCTTCTAACCAATTATCAGGCTTCTGTGGGTAATACACATAGAGGTTTGTTACTTTGAGCACTCACTGTAGCCTTTTTCCCTTTGTAATGTTAAATAGCATCTCTAAATATCTTCCTATTGCTATTTTTTTATGATGAACTCGAGGCCTAAAAAAGACATTGAATCTATTCAGTGGTGTTGAATGCATTAAAGTCAATTCTTGAAGTACCAGAAAAAAACTGAAGTGAAGCACTTCAGAAAAAAAATCCTTTTATCTCAACTTTTATTTTGCCCCTCGTGAGCTTGGTAGCTTGATTTTTATCCAAATCGAGTGGCTACTGCCATTGTTTCATATTCTCTGCTGCAGCCTCTCATGTGTTAAATAAAAGGGTAAAGGGTGCCTCTTTAAATAGTTAAAGAGCTACTAAGGTGCAAGATCTTAGAAGTCAAGATCTTGCCTAGAGTTGTTTCTCTAGGCCTCCTTTACTAAAACATATCATTTGTATTCTGTTCACTCTGCTATTAATATGTATGTTTCAATATAAAATTGAAAAAAAACAGTGGTGTTAGGCAGAACTACTGTGATGGAAGTAATATTTCAGTCAGCAGAGAAAACTTGGCAACACGGTTGGCATCTGCGTGTATTTTAACTAGGATCTTTTTTGTTTAGATTTCTGCTTTTGTATCAGATTTTTAATCTTTTTTTTTTTTTTTAATATATATCACAAAAGGTGATAGAATAGAATAAAATATTCAGTTGAAGGGATTTAAAATGATTTAGTCCAACAGCCTGACCAGTTCAGGGCATAGTTACATTGTAAATGTACCTGCACTTGCTAAAAGCTAGTGTGCGTCTAAATAAGTGGTACTGGAGGAAGTTTTTGGGTTTGATCAGTTCACAGTGGCTACTTTTCCTTGTAGTTCTCTGTTTAGGAAAGAGTATGAAGTTTAGAATATTGTTCAGTGTGAAAATGCTCTGAAAAACAACAGATACAGGAAACAAATGAGCAAGTTCTCCTGGGAAAGGAATTTGGAAGAAAGAGTTTGAGAGAGGTTCTACTCTACCTTTCAAGTTCCTCCATTTTCTTCTATCTAAAATTGCTAGAAACTGAAAGGGAAAAACGTGCTGATCTGTGATTCTTAATATGTTACTCATCTGGATTGTGTTGGGGGGTTGGGTTGGTTTGGTTTCCTTGTTTTTTCACCCTGTCTCCCATACTTTACACAGATTTATCAACGACTACAGCTGATGCATAAGGCATTTGCAAAGCACAATAAAATGAGGAAAGAATGTGAGCATGGAAGAGGTACTCTGCAATCATTTTTTTTCTTTTGTGGGTGAAAAGGGAATATGGCTGTATGCTAATATATTTTCTCTGTCTTCTTTTGTTCAACCTGAATAGTAACTACCCCTTAACAGTTCCTGTCCCCAGAATTAAAGTACAAAATAAAACCTAGTTCTTGTGCCTTTCCTCATGCCCCAAACACATGTTCACTTTGAATATTAGTTCAGTTTTTCTGCCCAGCTAAACACTATTTCAGAATACCTTCTGATCAAATACATGCTTGGCTGGAAAAATGAGAAATGTGATCTTTTAAGGCAGGGGAGAGATTTGGGTGAAATTCTGACTCACTTGTGTTATCTTGGTAAGCTGTTCTATGAAGGAGAAAGAGTGGCTGGGAAATAATCCCCTGTGGAACCTTCATACTCTTCTCCATCCTACTTGGTGAGTTATCTAGGCAGTTGTCTCCCTGAAAGCCTTTTCATCTTGTCCGTGTAATTGTCAGTGGGCCAGTTTGACTGTGTGGAACTCCTCTGCCTTGACCGAAATGGAAGTTTTCTTGGTGTTTTGGGGTTTGTTTTTTTCACAGGGAATGTGCTGGATTTATATTACTTGGTTCATTTGCATAATATTGTAAGCAGGAAATGATGAAGGTCTCTTCGATCAACTGTTTTTGTTGAAAATGTTTTTGTATGCTACAACATGAGTCTTGTTGTTTAGTAGACTGTCATTTATCTGTCCGTCAACTATCCAGACCAGAAGTAGTAGAAAATCAGGAAATGCTGCTGTTAATGATGCAGTATTTGTTTTTATTTGACAGGCTTTGATCGTCATCTTCTGGGTCTCCTACTCATAGCACAGGAGCAAGGACTGCCAGTGCCAGAACTGTATGTGGATAATGCCTTCACAGCGAGGTAATTCATATTTTTGTCCTTTGGGGAGGTTGTATCCCTGGAGTCCAAGGATTTTGTTACACTGGCCTTACGCATGCTGATGTCTTGATCTCTAGGACAAAATACCTTTTTTTTTTTTTTTCTTAAACTCACCTTGTTTAAAATTGTCTTTAAAAGTACTGCTTTTGATTTGTGTTTGTTTTACAGTGGAGGAGGTGGGAATTTTGTTCTTTCAACTAGTCTGACTGGCTACACTAGGTTTAGTGGATCTGCACTCCCTATGGTACATCACGGCTATGGCTTTTTTTATACGATCAGAGATGACAGGTAAGGATATAATTTAAATTTGGGCATGGTTCTGTCTCAAACACAAAAGGAAAGGAGACTAATAACTAGAATGAGGGAAGGAAAAGACATATGAAACATGACTGAATGAATGTGTCAGAAAAGGTTGAGAAGTGAGGTATGTGAGAACAGAGGCATTAACGTTCTGTGAAGACTCGTGTGGGAAGGAGAAAAGGTGAAGATGAAGAGAGCACCAAAATATAAGCAGCAGAAAGAAAAGACTGGGGAAGGTGAAAGAAGGGAGGAACAAAAGTTACCAGACCTCTTTAAGGAACAAGGAGAAGCTGGAATATTTGGCTTCACGCCTCGTAAAATGGCAGGATTTGAAAAAATCCAAATTGGACTTACTGATCTTATGGACAAAATTTTTTGCTTCTTTAGCAAATCTAATAATCTACTTTGGTTACAATGTGTTGACATAACTTGCTATCTTGTGATTTTGGTGTAATGTGGATGACTAAAGATGGATTGTGGGCAGATTTGATCCAGTTTGAGAATACAAGCCATTTATATTCTGGTCTATGGCTCTGGTAAGATAAGTAGACCTAGATAAAGATTTAGCTTTTATTATGTAAGTAGAAAAAAAATACTTTAAACTTTAAACTAGTCACAGGGAAGAAATATAATTCACAGTCTTTTCAAATAGAAGTGGAAAAGTTATGTGTATGTAGATGTAGGTAATTAAATCAAAGTCTTTAGTTTCAAGATCTGTTAACACTCTGAAGACACTAGAGATCTAAGTCCCTTTTGAACGTTGAGATGGTACATTGACAATTTTTACTTCAGAATTTATGTCAATAATTTCACATTTGAGGGCAATTTGTGTGACTTTTATCCTAGACTGTGCCAATTAAGAGTGGTAACTTTATTGTTTTCTACACCCATAGGATTGTTGCTACCTGTTCTTCTTGGAAATCATGTCCGGAGACTAATGCAGAAGTGCTGTGTAGAACTGTCTTCCAGTGTTTTCAGGACATGCTACAATTAACAGTTACAGCTCAGCTGTAAGGTTGATAATGATGTAAAAACCTTTGCAAGCTCATGAGTTATATGTAGTACTTATAAATGAAAAACTATTCAAGAGTATAGTTCTAGTCAAGACGTTTAGTGATCTGTTTGAAGACTACCTATTTTTATGGTATTTACTGTGGTAACAGTACCCATTTGGAGAGTAACGTAGCCATTTGCAACCAGAATGCAAGCTGTAGTACCTTATCTATGTAGAACTATGCAATATTAAAGTATGCCTCAACAATGCAAACACTTGAGAGATGAGATGTTGGAAGTGGAGAGGTTTGTATTTATAATCTTAGTAGTAACACATAGAATACTTTGTAGTTTACCGATACTGGTTATGCCAGTGGAGCACTTAACTGTGTACTTAAGGGTAACCGTACTATCCTCTTAGGGATTATGCTTCCTATTCATCATGACTTAGGAAATAGAAGGCCTCCATCAGGCTGTATGTTATTTTATGTTATCTTTCGGTTTTGCTATCGGGATTATAAGAAATAAAATGTTGGTATCCTTGAAGGGGGATGTTCCCACTACATTTGTCATGTGAGAGCGCTACAGTTTGAAATATTTTTAAAAAGGAGCTCTTAATAATAAAGACAGAAAGCAGCATGTGAGTTCCAAGTTACTCAATTTTCATCTTCTAGTGAACTGTGAATGCCTGCTGCTTTACACTAATAGTACACCATAAAAGTATGCACTGAATGCAATTTGATACTATTCTCAGGATTTTAAGACTTGATTCCTCTGTTTGAGCAGCTTTGTATTTTCCTGTCATAGAAATAAAATTCTTCTAAAAATCGGCTTTACTGATTTATGGATGGACTGTTCAAGGTGTAGCAACTAAACTTTGTGATCTTTGGGAGACATGAACTCAAAATAGAAATTCTAAAGTACCCATTGTTTTCTCTTTTCTCTATTTTTTTGGAATTCCAGGAGAGATCAGAGATTATTAGTTGGTTTACATCCTTGGCTAACACTGAACCGGTCCCTTTGCCCGCTGGAAGCTCTGGGGAGGAGGAGGGTGAGAGGGAAGGAAGAAATCATGGGCACTACTGACAAGTAGCTAGTATCAACTCATATTCCTTAATATGCTCCAGGACATCTTGGTTATGCTTTGAGGTTGAAAACAGTAGAGTGACTGAGGCCCTGCCAGCTTTCTATATCCTTTGAAAAAGAAATTTTAAATTCATCACTACATTTTGATAGTACTTGCATTTAGCTGGCCTCTACTGAAGTCAAGAGATTATTGATTTCTGACAAGTCCTCTTAATTTATATGAGATTTGGGAATTTTGAAACAGGTTTGGGGAAGGATTTGGATTCTTGTTATTTTTACTTTTTGACTTCATCTGTAGTTTTTAGGTTTTCACCTGCAGGAGTTTGGGAGGTGAGAGTCTTCTGGATAAAATATTCATTAAGAAAAAAAAGTTGCCTTTTGCTGATAGGAATACTTTCAGTAGTAAATGGTAGAGTGATCGTCTTTAGCCTCAAGTGCATTTCTGCCACTTGGGAAACTAAACTGCTGTTGTTACCAGTTACTTTATCAGCAAAAGAGGAAATTGGTGTTTAGTGGCAGACAAAGTAGTGACAATTGGGAATCAGAGGTTCCAGATCAAACTCCACAGAGCATGCACTCTAGCAGGTACAAGTTATTTGCTTCCTTTCTTGAGCATTGATGAAAAGTACCTTTACCTGGCCTGTCCCTTGGGTCCTTTGTTCCAGTCCCATTTCTACCTTCTTATCCTACGCAATTCTCCTCAGATTTTCTAGTTCAGGCTCAATTTCAGGATGCTTCAAAACTCAAAATGCAAGACAATGAATTACTTGACTTAGCCAGGAGCTTAAACTGGGAGGGGCAACAGCCAGGGCAGCTGACTAGAGCTGGCTCACAGGTGTATCCCAGACCAGAAATGCCACACTCTATAAAGGGGAAGGTTTGGTGAGGATGGAGCTCCTCCTGCTCCTACTCTTTCAAGTAACATTTTAGAAAACTCTGCTTCACAATTTCTGTAAAGGAGGAAGAGTTTTGCAACTACAGTGGCATAACAGATTTTGGTATATTCCTCAGTTCCTGTGTTAAAATCTGAGTAATCGGCATAAACAAGCCAGAGCCCTGACAGATGCACACACCTCAATTTGTACAAGTCTCAGTGCTGCTCCAGAGACCCCACTTGGAAAAAACACACACTTCATAAGAATGACCTGGAACTCTGGGCCAATGCGTCAGTATTTTGAGAGTTACAGGAAGCCTGCACTGGGTCATCAACACCACCACAAAATGCAGATAATACTGCAAATATACATACCCATCAAGTTTGGAGAACCAGAGAACAAAATTCCATCACTTCACATAGATGTAGTGAGTAGTTTTGTAGTTACTTGCAAGGTTTCATCTAAGAGGTGTTAAAATAGCAAACCAGAAGCTGCTGATTCATGATGAGTGCTTTCAAGGCTGTCCTCCCCCAGACATGTTACATTAATGCACCTGTGATGACCTCAAGCAGAACAACTGGTGAGAGGTCTAGAGCATAAGCCTTAGGAGGAGTAACTGAAGGAACTGGGGTTGTTTACCCTGGAGAAAAAGAGGCTCAGGGGAGATCTTATTGCTGTCTACAACTACCTGAAAGGAGGTTGTAGTGAGGTGGGTATTGGTCTCTTCTCCCAAGTAGGAGAAATGTAATAGGGCAAGAGGAAATGGCCCCAAGTTGCAGCAGGGGTAGTTTAGACTGGACATTAGGAAAAATTTCACCAAAAGGGCTGTCAGTCATTGGAACAGGCTGCCTAGAGAAGTGGTGGAGCCACCATCCCTGGAGGGATTTAAAAGATGTGTAGATGTGGCACTCAGTGACATGAATTTGGGTTAATGGTTGGACTTGGACTTTATCTTCAATGTCTTTTCCAGCCTAAACATTCCTATAACTGAAAAAAGCTGAATTGCATCAGCTGGGAGAGGCAACTGACACCCAGGTGACAGAGGTGTGTAGCTGGGTCCAGACCACCCAGGAGCCCACTGCCTCCAAACACAATTGTCACAGGCTGCACGAACCCTTTAAAGCAGAGGCAAAAGACGAGGTGGTCCAACACTACGCAGTCTTGCACTGCACCGGCATCTTTCTAGCATTCGATTCACAGAAGGCTGTGAATACGCCTCCAAAGCATTCTTACACTTGGCAAAACCTTTTTAATCCAGCTGTTGCCCAGAATTTCACAGTACAGGATACAAAAGGGAACTCTGAACTTTTATTTTCATTAATTCATTTCTTGGATGTAAAAGGATGTCCATTCAAAATAACCAAGAAATGATAAAAGACAAGGTTCTAGTCCTTTTTTTGTTGTTGTTAAGGTACCTCAATTAAAGAACATGGCCACACAACCACTGCCTGCCTTTGGATCTGAAGAACAGATAACATCAAGCTTCGGGTTGTCAAGTTTATGATCACAGAAGACTTGGAGATGAAATGAAAATTAACTCAAATGAAAGCATTTTATTTCATTACTCAACCACAAATCAGAAAAATTACAAAAACATGCATTTCAGAATAAAAGTCCTAAATATTTAAAAGTCCTTACGGCAGCAGCAGCTGAAGAGGAATCTTTCCGAAACTAAAACTTTTTGCTTTGAATTGTTTCAACTCTTCAGCTGATAATTTGCTCTCTGGTGTAAATCACTTCACTGATGTCCCAGAAGCTCCAAAACCACCAGTTGTTTCAGAAGTTTTAAATGAGAAGGAAGCTGCAGATAGAGCTGTCGGGTTGCCAAAACCAACAGAACGGGATACACTAGTAGAGGATGTCACACCAGCACTAGAGTTCCCAAAAGCAGGGGTGTTTCTAGATAATGCACTGAGGAGACTAAAACTTGTTTTAAAGGAGAAACTGCCTGCACTGTTACTGCTGCTCTTCACAGGAAAGCCTGCCATTATAAAATTTATTTTGAAATGTTGGAATGTGCACACCTGTGATACTAAACCACTGCTGTGTTTCAATAATACAGAAGAAACACTCAGGAAATGTTAACTGTTGGTTCTTAATGCAGGAACTTACTTGACAACCCGAAGCTTGATGTTATCTGTTCTTCAGATCCAAAGGCAGGCAATGGTTGCATGGCCATGTTCTTTAACTGAGGTACCTTTAAAAAAAAAAAATTAAAAAATCCAGTTACATAAAAGTAGGTTCCAAAATAGGGAACTGTCTTTCAATAAATACTTGAAGCAAAAATACAGCTGCCCAGTCCAATTTAATACAACTGAGACTATGTGTTAGACCCTGATCATTTTCATCACAATTGCCCTCGCAGCTATGGACAAAATGTGTTAAGGCTATGCGCTATTTTCTGCAAAGATACTCCAGAAACAGATGTATTACAATTTACAGATTTTTGTCAGTCAGTTCTCGTCTCTTCCCTATTTCAGTTAGTGCTTTGTGGCCCCAGCTACGTCATTGCCTTGACTTAGTCTGTTCCCTCACCTTGGCACATCGACTCTTCTGGGCTAAAGCCCAAATCCCACTTCCTCACCTTCAGCGCTGAACGTACCACAGGCTGCGATCGTATCACTCAAACTTTAATGCACTTCATGCAGACTCCACTTAAATCAACTTACTTGGTCTCCCTGATTATTCGATATTGGCTTCAACTCATTCTTTTCTGACACATCTAGATTCGCAAGTGTTTGTCACCTTCCACAGAACAACTATGCTTTAGATGTTCACATTTTATCCAGTTTCTCTCCCACCTATCTATCGGTTTCTCACTTTGGCATCACCAAAATGCTCTTAGGTATATCCTATGGCTTGGAGGACAATTCTGGTCTCATTTGCTGATGATAGCTTAGAAGAGTCAACATCAGCACATGGAATAAAAGGTGGGGTGGATATTTGCCTCTCACTATATGTGTACTCGACTGGATCTCAAACTTAGGTTGTGGTTGCTTTCACGTGGCTTGATAGGATTCCAGACCTGGGATGCAGCTGCTGCCTTGCTAACATGGAACCATCCAGATTCACTACTTTCCTTAGTTAACTAAAAGGCAAGTCACTGATTCAATGATTCTAGAAAAAGACCCAAAACAGTGTTCACAGTCTTTCATGTTCACCTGACTCAGGCAGTGGGAGACTATTCGGTCACATTGCTATCATCCATAAAAAGCCTATGGACAGAGAGATGGGGCAGAGTTCAAACTGCAATTGTAACTCTGATGTCATTCCACCTTACAACCTTTTCACTTTCTCTGATGTCCCCAGGAGCAAACCGTCAAGGTCTTTGTGCTGCCAGTCAGGCAAACGCTTTCATGCCAGATTATTTTTCAAGGCTGCAGTACCAGAATATAACATATCATAGCTCATTTTAAGAACAGTTCACAGATCTGCCATAAAATGGCCAATGAATCTAGGAATTCAATAGTTTCATGTCTCAGCTACTTAGGTGCAAACAAGCATGCCCTAAAAGAATTATGTGTATTTATTTGGAAAATATAGTATCCCGCAATCTTCAAAGCAGTATCTATCACTCATTTACATGAAGTTAGTACATGTAGTTAAATACGTTGATAAAGCTGCCGTTTCTGTGGCACATTTGCAAGATCTCTCCATTAAAAACAAGGTGGCACATGACAACTATCATGTCTTGGAAGTCTTGGTAGCAGAAATTAATACTGGCCTTTGCAGGACAGTTTGGTGGAGTGTATCTAAAAAATCATTAACTTAAAAATATTTGCCCAAGATTAATAAAACAAAGACATCGGGAACAGAAATATTTCACCTTTCATTAACACTTACCAAAGCTGCTTGTGTCGATGCATCTGAAGCTTGCAAAAGCAGCCGCCGATTTTTCCACTGTGCTGCTAACTGTTGGACATAATCAATCTAAAAGGGGAGAAAGAAAAGTATGTATCTAAATGTATATAAAATAATACAGTGATCTGACAACTAAACTGAATCATTCCAAGAATTAGAAACTTCATTAAGACAAGAAGACGAGATTTTTGATTTCCTGAAACTTCAAAGTGAGAAGCTGAAATCTTTGTTCTTAACACAGAATTCCCTTCAATTCTCTTACTATTGCCCTTAAATCAACTTCTGTACAAGATTTTTTAAAACAAAAATGTCCCAGGGCTTTCTAAATCTAATTTGTATCACTATGTGGATTAGGTCATCGGGAAAAAAAACCACCCCAAACCAAACCACTCACAAAGTATCTTAAGTACAAGAGAACAAACTGTTGAATCCTTCTTTTGTTTGTCTTGACCACTTGCGTGCTCACTCACTAAGCTGAAGCCAGAATATTTGCCTCAGCTTCTCCCACATTTTCAGGAAAAAAGGCCCACTTTGCCAACGCAGTAGTTCAGAACACTTTCACAGTAGCATCCCAAAGTACTGAGCTCTGCAGAAATTACCTTCTTTCATGCGGATGAGCCCCTTTACGCGGTGCAGCAGATTCCTGCACAGCACACAGACAGCAGTGAGAGTACCTGTCTGACAACTGCCATTAATTAGAATGCTCACCGAGAAGCCGTCCCGGGAGCTCCCGCCGAAACGGCCTCGGCCCTGGAGAAGCCCTGCCGGGGGTTGCGGGAAAGCCGCAGAAGGGTGCGGGCCTGGGGCGGGGTCCTGGTTCCTCTGTGCCGCAGGAGCCGTCGGTCAGTCGGCAGGCGGTGCCCGGGAGAACGTGATCGGTACACAAGGCTACACACGACAGCGACAGAGGAGTGTCGCCGCCTAGGCATTTTCAACTCGGTGGCCGAATTGTACGCAGTAGAAGTCGAGGGAAAGAGAACTACCGGGGTACATAAACGTGAGCACCGTCACCCTGCACAAAGAAACGGCCGTTAAGAAAGCGCAGAGGCCTATGGTCTGAGGAGTAGTCCATCTGAGGCCCATCTGCCCCAGGGTCACCACTTCCCTGACAGGCCTCTTCTCACAAGTCCTTTCCTTCTTTGTACCTCTAAGGTTTCCAGTAGCTTAAAAGAATTATTAACTCCTTGAAAACAAAGTTAGAAAAAGGTGCTTCACAATTTTAAAAGCAGATACAAAAAAAAAATAAACCAGCCAGTCCAACTTAAGTGGTGCACCATTCACTCCACTTTTCCCCCAGTATTTTAGAGTTAAGGATCAGAGAGAGCAGTGACACATTTGTTTCATGGCTCAGAAAAACAGTAAGGCAAAGGGTAAACAGAAAAAAAGTTTTATAGCAGAAACCACTATTAAACCCATGAGTGTATCTACCACTGTTTGCACATGCAGAGTTCTTCGGATGAGGGAGTCTACAAAGCAGCACTGACTTTGAAAACTGGAATTTATACTACTTATGAGAACTTGAGAGGATCTTCAGAAATAAAGCAGGCTAAAAATCCACACGACTGGTGATGCACAAGGTATGGGCAGGCAACCAGCGACTTGAGAGTCTCACAGAAACAGATCTGAAAAAATTAGCAAGTTAGGAGGTGACAAAATTAGTATGAAGATACTAATGAACTATCATGGGAGAAGGACATGTACGTACATCGTTTGTATAGTTTTCCAGAATCTGGAAGATGTGTAGAGTATTGACACTGATAGCTGGACAAGTTGAACTTCTCCACTGGAAGAAATTTACTATCGTGTTGGCTAGAAACATTTACAGAACTATATGCTTATAAACCAGAGATTAATAACCATGTGCAACTTTAGAAGACTTCTATAAAGTATCTTTAATGACTTGGTTCATGCCATTTTAAAAACAGTTATTTTCAAGAAGAAAATCAATACATTTCTTGTATTGACTTTGCTTTCCCATTCCTATTCCCATCTTTGCTAATGGTTTGGCTTCCACAGTATATACAGTCTGATGTCTGGGAAGATATATTGAAAATTAATCCCAAGTCTCCAACTTGGTAACTATAGTGCACATTATTATGGACTTCTCCTGCCATCCCCCTACCTCAGGATAATAAACAAGAAAAAAATCCCAAGTCTTTCTGTGAAAGCTCCCCAAAAAGCCAAAGATGTCATTAATAAAGTGTTTCTCTAATCTATGTGGCCTAACTTAAAAAATTGATATGCAGTCATGCAAATGATGGAAGAAAGTCACTGGAGGAAGGCAGCTACCACCATCTAGAGAGCTGTATAACCTATCCCTATTCACCATAGGGATCTTCACTACATTGCTGTCCTTGGTCTTTCCTGAGGAAAAATCTTCATCGCATCCTAGTAAGATTTCTGCAGGTAGGTATAAATGAGAAAAAAAATGTACTCCTCTATTTCTCACAACCTAAGTTGCATTTACTCACCTTTATGAAATGAAGAATCTCTGCAACTGAGCTTGGTAAAGTATCACTTAACCAGAAATCTTATCCTCATCAAATGCTTTGAGTTCTTTTAAATAACTGGCATAGGTCTATTTTCGACAAGGCCACACAGAGTCCTTTCAAAGGAAGATGCTATATGATCTTAGCTAGGTAAGTGGATTCTCAAAACACATCCCCACCTCTTAAAAAAGACAAGAAAATGGGCGTGACAAAATCCATGTTATACGATATGCTGTATATACAACTCGAAAGCTTCATCTGTTTTCCCTCTTAGTTTAACAAGATTCAGTAAAACATGGAAGCAAAGCACCAACAGCCATCTTTCCCCAAGTCCTTGAATAGTGTCTCAGCATCTCCTACGGGTCTTCAGGTCTCTAAAGTTTCTTCATTTGCCCCACAAGTGTCTACAACACAGATTAAACAGCTTGTCACTGGGAAAGCGCGGACTTTGGAGTTGGCTGTCCACTTGTCCGTGTCAGTGTTGTATTCAAGAATGTGCCCTAATCGACCAACACCCTGAAAACCAGCCAGGACATAGACTATAGATCCCACAGCAGCACACTTCACTGTTACGCCTTTCCATGGCATTGGAGACACCATCTTCCATTCATTCATCTTGATATCGTAATATTCTACATTATCAAGGCCACCTACAAAGCAATGAGATAATCGCTTATTACATTATACCACACAGACTGAACTAGAGCATACAAATGCTTCATTAAACTTAGTCTTCAGGTTTAAGATTAAAATAGAAATCCTAGAGTAAAAAAAAAATAAATAAAAAAGGCCATAGGTTTCTAAACTAGCGATTTATGCCTTTATAAATACAGAAACGGAGAAAAGTAAAAAGGAGACTAAAAGTGAGATGCTTTGTAACAAATTTCACATTATATGCTTTCTAGAGATGTTAACATTGCTCCATGAACAGAAGAACTAACAATGCTGAATTTCTTAGGGATTTGTGGGTAGTGACTAAAACTCCGGAATCCACCTGAGACTCCCCTATAGTGAGGGCATTTTATTCTAGAGGGCCCACCAGTACCTTTACCTAAATTCATCATTTCCTGATACAGGATGTCCCTCTTAATTATGCTATTAGATTTTAATCTGAAGTTTGAGCTGAAGTTTAAAACCCTAAGTCCTTTTGAAAAGGGCCAGGGGAATCAAAAGTTATTAGAGGAGAGCAGATTTTGTGACCAAGATTCGCTTACTTAGGATGCAGGCTAGTAATTTTACTTTATGGTATCTACAAACATCCTGTTATCCCTATTCAACAGTTCTAATGAACCACAGAATTTTCACTTCCAGTCCTGAATTATTAGACCTGAGAGACTGAGAAACCTTTATGTCATGTTAAGAGGTACGAATATTTCACACCAGGCATAACTCTGCTCCATTGTATTACAATAAGACCAATTAATCAGTCACACTATGGAATATGTACAGCAAAATAATACCTATTGGATCAATAGTGCACACTTCTAAAATGAGCATTCAGTGAATACACAAACATTTTTGTGTGAAAAATGCATCTACTGATGTTTTTGCATTCATGCTGTAATAGTTTTAGCAGCTAATTAAAATACAAGCCATATTCTAAAATAGCGTTAATCAGAAGTAAAATATTCCAATCACCACAAATAGTGATTAATAAACTTCATAGCTGAGAGTTTTCTATTTTGAAAAGCACTTCAGAAACCCTGGGCAATTAAGATTTAATTATCCTGGGAAATACACTATTATTCTTCTAGTTTTAAGGACAAGGAAATAGGCAGATCATAAATGACCTGCCCAGGACAGCAAGTCATATTTCAAAACCAGGGCAGTCAAAGTTCTCACTTTTTTTACCACATTAAAATAGCTGACTAGGTTTAAGTCTTTAGTCTGAACTTCCTAAAATAGCGGCTACACCTTTACCTGTATCTCAAAAGAATGCTAAAATCTCTCAAAATACATAATGAACAACTAAAATGAATCTTTTCAGGTGACTGGTTTAGCCATATTAACTACTGCAGAACTGGTCATATCTGAATTTGACAGTACTGTCATTAGGGAAAGAGTCTGAAAAATAAGATATAGTGAAGTAGGGAGGTAGGTGAAAGGAAGGCAGGCAACAATGATGTGACAACAAAAAGACGTGTCTTATGGTATTGCTCACATTTTTTCAGCTGAACAGAGTAGAATGAGCTCATTGCAGAAGAAAAAAGGCTGGCCACATGAAACCTTGTGTGACCAGCTAGAGAATTAACAGAATTAAAGTACCTAAGCCATTTTGTCCACCCACAGCAAATATTTTGTCCTTTACAAACACAAGCCCATGATTCTTCCTTGCTTCAATCATTGGACACAGCTCAGTCCACCTGGAGAAAAAGAAAACCAAACAAAACAAGAAAACTCACTATTTAGTTCCTAGAAAATAAGTATAAAATATGTAAATAGGACATAGCATTAGAAAAATGAAAATCAGAAGAAAGCTGCTTAAGAAAACCTGCCTTTTAAGTAAAACTACAAATAACTGATTTATTACTGCTTAACTCAGGAAAATTCCTTACCACATAAAATTCTTCCTATTCATCTGTACTTCAGTTATTTACAGAGAGAGGGAAGCCTCAAAAGCGACCAAAAAAATAATCAGAACTGATACAATACTTACGTTTCCGTGGCTGGATCATAAACTTCACAGGAATTTAGGACTCTTCCAGAAACATTGTTTCCCAAGCTGCCTCCGCATACATAAATGAGCCCGTTCGCCTCCACCATCCCGTGGCTGCACCGCTGCGTCAGCATGCTGGGCTTTGTGTGCCAGCTTTCTGTTCGCGTGTCATAGCATTCAAATAAATACAGTGCAGAATTTCCTTTAAAAAATAGAAACCCATCAAAGCGGCATTAATTTTTACAGCTGTTTTTCAAAAGAAGTGTCTAACAGTTAATTATCAAATTGATGCTCTACTTGTTAGTTGAAAAGGGAAAGCTGCTTTCCCACCTCCAAAAGCAGAACTAACCAACTTGAAACTTGGGACTATTCAGAAAATACAAGTATTCTTTTGACTCTTGTTCCAAAATATGCAAGTAAGTTAAAATTGCTATTTGTGTCGAAAGACAAAAACAAATTACAAGAATGTTCCTTTTTTTTTTTTTTTTTGAGAGGGGGCCAAGGGGAGGCAGGGAATAAACACCAAACAGATATGTATATCATATTGTCATCATCTCATGCTACTCTCACTTCCTGTAAATATATTGAACTTTCAGATGTGCAGATGAAACCAGCTTTGTAAGCTTTGTATGGATTCATGAGTCTTTTTGCTCTAAGCAATGTGACTTGCTGAATTCCCAGAATACTTGTTGCCTTTTGACTTAGATAGTTGATGTTATAACATGCTCCTGAATTACTAGTGACCGCAGGACCTCTCACCATTTTACTTTCTTCCTGAGGACTGGCAGATACTTATTTTCTGAAAGTGCAAGGTCTGTGTACTCCTCCATCAAGGGTCAATAAAACTATTCCTGAAATCAAAATCAACTTTCCTAATGAAGACAAATAGGAGCTTCAAAACTTGTCCTCAGATAACTAGCTGAATCATAGCCAAAGCAGAGAAGGTTGGATACAACTTTCTCAGAAAGAATCAGGATCCTTCTTCTCCCCCATGTTTCAACAGATATATCCATCTAGAACAGTTAAAGGAACCGTTTCTTCTGCCTCTGTTTCTTGGCTTTCTACTTCTACAAATGAAGGGTGCTGCACCAGCAGCACTCACTACCAGCTGGGGATTTGAACCTTCAAAACAATGCTACGTTTCCAGACCCAAAACACAGGAGCAGACTTCTATAAACTGTGCTTTTGTTTACTCCTACCATGTAATTCTAAATAACATAAAGAATTGTATAAAATGGGATATATTGTTTTCCTTGGTGTAAATACACATCCTTTTTGCTCTGAAGCTGTAGAAATTTTCATCCAATGGAAAGAGCAGACCTATCTTTAATGTCTCTTAACAAAAAAAAACAACAACCCAAACCAACAATAACAAAAAAAAAAAAAACAGGTCAAAGCTTCCATTTTAAGTATGCTGTAAGGTTAATGGTAAATATTGTTCCTGCACCTAAATACTGTGGAAGAATTTAGTATGTTTAGCTTTCAAACTCCACTAACTATTACAAATAAAACAATACTATATCAATTCAAAAAGGGGAAATAAGCCCTGTTTTCCGTAATGGACTGGCACAGTAATTTGTTTTCCAAACTCTCCAATCTATGCAAAATGCATGTAATTTTTAGATTTCTCTACAGCTAAACACACTGCAGCATTTTCTCTAATTAATGGTTTTCCATAATTGCCTGCTCCAAATTACTAGATTTGGGACAGACAGACTTTTCCAAATGGGCAGTGTTCAACGGATTCCAAAGAAAAAAAGACAGTACAGGCAAAATAAACTTTTTTTGCTTTCCATAAGTGTTAAAGACAAAACAATAAAAGCTAAGTGAAACTGCAGTGATGCGAGGGTATTAAAAAGAAACCTACCACGTTAAAATTTCCATTACAGCTGAATTAACTAATTACAAACATATTAAAAGACAAACTATACAAAGTTTGTATCATACTCAATCATGAACGGACACGTGTGAAACTAGGAAGACTGACGAGATTGTGCAGTGTTCCAAGTTTCGCACTGCAGCCTTAGTTAAGCCTATTTCAAGGGCTGGGGAAGGTGCTAGTTCAGATTGACCACAGTAGGTGGCGGCGAAAACTGCCGAATCTGCTGCCACACTAGACCTTTTCAAGTACATTTTAGAAGTCTGGTAACATCACCCAGACGTCACAACTTCCCATTAAATGTCTCAGCAATGTTATGCACCGATTATGACCTTTTTTTCCTATGCTCACCTCCCTCTGCAGCGAGGGAGAACTCAAAAGGATCTACTACAAAAAATTCTCCCTGGATCTAGAGTTTGAGAGTTTTGTGGGTTTGTTGTTTCCTTTTTTCCCCAGAACACAGCTTTTTTAAAAAGCTTTCTATTTTTACAGACAGAGTACCTACATTCCAACTTTTGGTTTGCTGACAACGTATTTGACTTAGAAAAAAAAATAAATTTCAAAATGTTGCTGCAACACATAGCTGAAATCACCTACTAGGTTTCCCGGAGAGAAAGGAAAGCTCCAATGGTCACATTTTTTTTATTATGATGTGCAATTAAAGAAAGTAGTATTTCTCCATTTACTGAAGCAAACCAACAGAATAACAAATTAACAGAAGGTAACTGCTGTCATTTGACAGAAAAACTGGACAAATTCCTTCAGAAGGTATAGGATATCACTACCAGAGGCAGCAGTTTCAAAGGCTTCTTTTTACTCTTTTTTTTTTCCTTAAAAAAATACAAAAAACAACAAAAACCTCATATGTTGTATAGAAGGAATGCCATTGTCAGAGTGCAGCTATTCTGGCCATACATCATGGAAAATTTTAAACCACACTGAGTTTTATGGATTTACAGAAGTCAGCTACGAGGAAAGTAGGACTCCTAATATATAGCTGTTTATCCCTCGTTAAGAGTTGCAGTGTACTTTCATATTTACATTAACTAAAGCATAATCATTTCAACCAGTGAAACCATTTTAAAAACACAACAGAAAGAGATTCTTGGATTGTGGGGAGGATAAAATCCTAAATAAAGGAAAATATTAGACTAACATGGCAACGTGCACTTTCTTTTCAACAGTCATGCAAAAACCAGAAAATTTTCCAGGTATCTTTGTTTGGTTTTTTTTTTTGGTTTGGTTTAAAGATTTTTAGTGTCTTACCCACTTCTGAACCACCAGATGTATAAATTTTGCCCTCAGCAGCACAGGCTGCAAGGCTATCTCGAGGTGTTGGAGGTCCTAGCTTGGAATACCAGCTATCCTTCACCACATTGTAGCAGTCCATTCGCTTTATAGGGAAGAGCTGGGAACCACCCAAAATATAAACTACGTTGTCCCAGAAGACACAAGCTGCATCCCTGCGCTTTTCAAAGGGACATCGGATGTCTGTCCAGCTGTAATCCTGCATTACAAAGAACAGGTAATGTCTAATAGATTATAACACTTACCTGCACAGTGAGTGTTTTTCAAACAGAGCTTTGCATAGAGATTTAGATACGGTCAGTTTTAAAGTTCCATTTCAAAACAAACATGAACACTGTTTATTGAAGAGCAGTCCTCAGGCATACTCTTGAAAAAAATTCTCTTAGACACAGACATAGTTAGCTGCAATGAACCATGACATTATGAATTTCTATTTCCTCATTCCCTGTGTACACCAAGCACAGCTTCCATGAAAAACTGTTTTGTTTTTTTTTCCCCCAACAGAATTGACCTCCTGCTGCTATTGTGTTAGAAACAATGCATGTCATCAATACAGTAGGATTGCATTTTCTTTTATAGGAATGGAAAAAGACATCTTACATTTAGTAACAGATTCTTTCTAGGAAAAAACCCAACAAAAAACAACATACAAAATGTACCAAACAAAGACGATGGAAAAGGGAGTAGATAATATCCAAATTGACAAGCAACTCAATTAAAAAGCTCTGGTACATACTTTATTACCATGACAACTAGAAGTTTATTTACAGAATTTACAAAACACAAAAGATCTATAGCTATCCACAGTTGATAGCATGAGAAATAAGGTAATGCTCCGTCACAAATATTGGCAGTCATGTTGCCTAGAAACCGATTTTGCGTGGATTGGCAAAATCGGCAAGTATCAAATACGGGCAGTAACGCTACCCAAAACCTTAAGAACACCAAACGCAGCAATCGATGGCAGACCAGGATAGCATACAGCACAAGAAACACTTCTTGAGTAATAGCATCTCACATATTCCATGAGCGTAGCTTGTATCCTATACTGAACAGGAAAGTCTGGGACCTTAACTGTTATCTGTGCCACCTCAGGATGGTCTAGCTCAACCTGCTGAATGACCTTCATTGTAATGGTTCACACAAAACGTTACATCATTACATTTTCTTAGCAAGGACATATTCAAACACCTTAGTCAATGAGGAAGAACAGCGACTCCTACATGGGGGTTCAAAGAAAGAGAGGCAGAGCATGTTATAGTCCAAAACATCTTACAATCTTTTCTTGTAGCATCCCCCATATCAAGAAGAGCTGGCAGGTGCATGTGGCCCTTTATGGTGAGAAACAGGTCCTGGGGCATCCTAGAAAGGAAAGCCATACTACAGCATGGCAAAATAAATAGCTGCATAAATCTTAAGAAAATGTCTTTGTGCATCGTGCAAGATCAACATATTTTCTAGTTCAAACTTCTGGCACTTGTACAAAAAATTCAGTTGTTTTCATTTACTGTTATAAAGGGCTGTGATCTGATCCACTTTTATGGCTTCAGTTCTTATCTACCATTTCATCCACACCTTTATCACATGAAAAGCCATAACCTGAGCATTCTCAGCAGTACTCTCCTCTTTCAACAGGAGACAATTTAGGTCCTTCTCTTGTAATGCTCTTCAGTGTTAGTCTGCACCATATAGAACTGATTTGAATTTATGCATTTTACCCACCTAAGAATTATGCAGAAGATTTGCTTTATGCCACAGTCAAGATCCACACTGACCTGGGCAATGGCAAGCCTCATTTCTGGGGGGTTGAGTAGGGGAAGATAGACAGGTATATGATGATACTTTCCCTGCTGATCTTTGTTTTCAACAAATTGCAGTACAGGACACCAGAGGCAGAAGCTGTACCTTTGTATTTAATAGTTTATGAAACGTTTTTTTTTTCCGCTCTTTCATGAATTCATTTAATCACTTACTAAAACTATCTGAACTCCTAGTAATCACAAGACCCTGCGACAAGAACAGTACACGCAATTATGTGCCACGTGAAAGAGTACCTCCTTTTGTTTAAGACTTTTTTCTTGTTTTCAGTTGATACCTCTTCTTCCAAGTTTGTCAAGGAGAACAGCAGACACCTATTATGGACAACCTCCTCACTAACAGCTTATTGACTACAGCTCTATGTCCTCATAAAAGGTATACTGGTTCCCTAAATCATCAAGAAATAGTGACTGATGCCAGGCATCTGTTACTTCTTACTTGCCATTGCTGGTTTGCACTGTTAAAAAGTTAAAACTTCCAGCCATTTCTGGTCACTAGAGAAAGCAGTTGCAAAAGAACAAGCATGCTGCTGCCTCAAAATCCCATAAAGCCATGTGTAAATTTTTATCAAAAATTCATAAAACAAAAAGTTCTTCCCAAGTTGGGAAAAAAAAAAAGGCAGCAGCTTTTTAAAAAATATTCTGTGGAAAAGTCATCAAGAAAATGCTTTCCACTACCATCAACAGGACATCTACGATTTCTAGTGGTATTCTGAAAATAAACAGCTCTACTCAAAATAGTGCCAGATTGCTTTACAAGTTTTATATCCATCTGCATCTGTCCTGTTGCATCGGTTTCCTCTCTTGATGAAGTACATGCATCAATAGAAATAGCAGTTACAATGCAACAAAGACGACAAATACAGACTTGAAGTAATACTGCTAACAGTCTCAAAAAATAACACACAGTATCCAATCCACTCAAGGAATCCTTTCTGACAACAACATTAGAGACTAATTTTGCATGCAAAGCAATCACAGAAAATGAAAAATTTTTGCACTAGCTTTATAGCATTAGAATTATTGAAACTATTTTTTTTAGTTGTGATATAAATGTAGAGAGAGACATAACCTTTGTTTTGAACTTTCTTTAGCTGACATAAGAATTTAATTAAACTACTGAATCAATTAAAAATCAAAAGTCCATGACTAGATCACTATTCAATCAGTTCAACAGACAACAAACAAAATTTCCATTCTTTCCCAAGGTACATGCACAACCTTAATTCTCTGCTCTGTGACACTCCCATCATCTTTTGATGAGACTAATTAAAGTGAGTTAAACATGATACAGTCTTTGCAGCATTGGAGCCTTACGTCTCACACTTATTTTGCATGCACATGATGCTAATCCAACAGGGGTTCTAGATTCTCCGTTTGTTGCATTTAAGAAGCTACCATCACAGTTAAAGATCGAACTCAAATACTCAAAGAAAACATCCAGAAAAGGACCTTTAAACAGCTCAGAGTTGGAAATGAAATAAAAGCTATTAAACAAGACAGGACAGGCTAGATAAGAATACCCAAGAAAGCATATAAGCGCTAGGAAAACATTCAAGAAAGACATGCTTGTTAGAATCAAGATCTCCAGTTAACCATTTTTTTCCTTCTTTCCCTGACCCCACCCCAATTAGTCCACAAGCAAGGCCATGAAGCTTGATCAAGAGGCAGTTCTGCAAAATTTCTTCCAAACTCAATTATTTTTTGGTGTTATGCCTGGACAAACAGTCTATGAAAAAAAAATAAAAGAGCTATTTTATCCTATTCTTTATGAAGATTTATATAGATATGACTTTTTGTCCACAAAACAGATTTCTCTGTAATATTAAAGTTTAGATCTGACTTCAGATCATCTAGCTACGTACAAAAGTTTCCTTTTAGTTGTTAAGTCTGCCTGTCGCTCCCACTCAGCATGCAAAACGATTATTTCTCAAACAAAATTAAGTTTTCAGAAAATACACGATGACAACTGGGGGGTGGCGGTTCTAAAGCATGATGAAGCAACAACCCCTGTCTTTTGAGTTCTGACGGCCATTGACATTAGGCACTTTTGAAATTTAACATAACAGTTAGGTTGCAAATTATGCCGACAATATTATTGCCAAGTAATGGCTGGGACAATAAGTCTCAAAGCCAGTTTCCACCCTGCCTAAAAGTCAGCTTTTTTCCAACATATGTAACTGGAGATTAAAGGAAAGAAACTTTGATCTGATTTCCTTCTAATAAAAGAAAGGTCAGAGAATATTGGGTGAAATATACTTGTTAAAATGCCAAAACTAAGTAATTGAAAAGGATGAATGCCCTGATCAAGGGCTTCCCCAGCTCAGACCTTTGAAAGGAAAAAAATTTATCTGCTTTGTTCCCTTCACCTCTTTGTCCCCAGCTGAAGTACTGCTTTCTTACTTGCGTATATGTACAGAAGGAGGCCATTATTTAGGAACTTGGAATTCCCAATAAAAATATGTAGTAAATGCCTCTCAAACTAAGTCAGCAAAGCTGGCACGTTTTTCTCCAAATCTGAGTATTGCTCAAAGACAGTAGCTTCAGTTTTATTTTACACAGGGGAATGTGCATGAGTCCACAACACATCCCAAGGGCTCCTCATTCTAATTAGATCTGACAGGGTTCACAATGACTATAAAGTTCACACCGACAGCACACAGAACTGTTTGAAATTACAACAAGCATTTAATATGCTGAGTTAGAATGACCAGAATTTCTGCAACAAAATATTACATATATGCGATCTCATAACTTAGACAGCCCTGATATTTATTATGTAGCAACTTTTTTCCTGTATTACTGCATATACTTGGCCAGTAAAACAGAGTATTGACAACCCTTTTGCGTGCATCTGATGTTTCTAGATCATCTAGTCTGCATAGCTGAAATATACATCATTTCTACCGCTTGATTTTATTCAGGAAACATGGAAAAACACCTCAGGAAAAGCTTGTGCTCTAAATGGGCCATTTAAGTTTTTTGCTGTACAAACTTACTCTTTCCCACTTACAGAATACTTAGCTCCCAATACTTCACCTCATATATTCTTAAGAACTTACAAAACTGTGAACCATTGGGGATTTAGAAGTGGTTACGCGTTTACCATAAACACACTGAAGAAGTACCTTGCACTCTAAAAATGAATTCTACACTATCACACAAGCTGATAATGTAACTCGTACTAAAAAAAAAAAAAAGCCCTGCTTTAAGTTATTCTCTAAACACATATGTGCATGCACATGCATACAGAATTCCATATATTCCTAACCAATTGCTTGATGTTGCAGTGACCTTTTATTTAGTTGCAGCTGTGGGATGCACATACCAATCAATTCTCAACTCCGACAGATTTATCGGAACTCTGTATCTAATACTGCTAATAAGCGAACGCATAATCATTCTATTAAAAATGAAATATTACATCTAGGTACACAGATCTGAAAATACCTAATTAACCACATTCTTCCACCTGTATACCCAAAAAGCAGGGAATACATCCTTCCTAATACCATTCTGTAGATCATTACATCTTAGCTAGCATCATCAGCAAATAGAACAGGTAAGATGACAAACTGAATTTTAATGCATTCTGAGGTAACAATTACCTTTGGATTAAAATATCTGCAGGACTGGGGCTGTGAGCCTCCAAACAAAGCAATGCGGTAATCATGTTTTTTTCTTCTTGGTCTTGTACCTTCCACTAACTCTTCTCTGTCTTCTGGAGAAAGCAGATGGTATCGCATCCCACCTGCAAGACAGACAACAACTGTTTGCAGATCTAGTGTAGCTCATACATAGAAAGGGATGTTTCAGAGGCAGGGATGGGTGGGAAGGGAAGGGAGGGAAAAAACAGAAACCACCTTTCTACACGATACCTATACAGCTTTGATTTAAAAGGGAAGAACGGACAGCAGCACATGAGGACGGAAGCACTCATCCAGATTCACTGCCTATTTTAAATTGCCTGCTCCATGTGAACACAGGACACGGATACAGACTTATGTTATATACCAATGGATTCATCAGCTCATTTAGGCTGATACTAACAAGCAACAATGTGTGTTGCATTGGAACAGGTATAAGGAAGCAAATCCAAGGAAAACGAATGGCAAGAACTCAGTGTCTAAAGAGGACAGCACTAACATTAAAAGAAGGGACTTGAATGCAATGAGGAGCCAACCATGCCCACCTCCTAATCTCCCAATTTCTGATTAATAAGGAAGGCATTTCTAGCACATTGTACCTCAGGAAAACTCTTCATTTTTGTTCTTAGCTTGACAGTGCAAATTATTAGTTACAACTGATATAGGGAAATCAGCATTCCAAAGAATGCAAAAATATTAGTAACATTACAAGCCACTAAAACCAGAAAAAAACCAAAAATCCTTATTTCTTAAGCAACTGCAGTCAACTCCTGTCACATAAGAAGTATGACCAAAATGTAAATGGTCAGCAAATACTTACCAACATATAGGTTAACTTGAATCTTGCTCATTGAGACTGAAGGAAAACTGTTTTTTAGATCTACGCTAAAATGAAGCCAACTAGTTAAATGCTTCCAAAATTAAAAAATTTCTTTTGAGAATATTTATCAACATCTTTATCTAACACTTGTTGTGGAGTCTCCTCTGGAGACTTTCAAAACCCACCTGGATGCATTCCTGCCCAATCTGATCTAGGCATATCTGCTTTAGCGAAGGAGTTGGACTAGATCTCCAGAGGTTCCTTCCAACCCCTACCATTATGTAATCTAGGCTTTTCTTTCTTATATGATAAAATTTCACAAATGGTGTCTAAAAACAAAAGGAAAAGTGTTCCCTCTCTCATGTGGACCTTGAGAATGCAACTGTCTGTAGACCAATGGTCAGTACATATGAAGAGATAAAAATAGTGCACCATATGCTCAACATCCTAATTTGCTTAAGTAAGTTAATAATAGTCAAAATTTTGACCTAAAAATATTTCTGTTATTAATTCAAATAGGAACATGAACAATATTGAAGTTACTAACCCATCCCAAAGACAAACTAATGCTTCCAATTAGCCTAACAACTGACAAAATCTCCATTCCATTACTTGTCATTGAGTTCATGTCACGTGCTAGAAGAAAAGAAGCAGGAAAAAAAAATTTAAAAA
>VWZK01019790.1:0-29784 GCA_013396935.1 Baryphthengus martii | reverse complement strand
ATAAGACTTTCCCTCCAGTCCCTTCATCACTTGTTGCCCTCCTCTGGACCTGCTCCATTATGTCCACAACAGCTGAAGGACAAAAAATTAAGTAATGAATTCAATTTTTTGAAGTAGCAAACATGAAAGAGCTGAGTCACATTCTGGGAGGCCCATGTGAAATAAAAGAAATTATGCAGCCTTAAAAACAATACTATAGCATATGCAACAGATAAAATTCAACAGTTCTTTATGATGAAGTTAGCATCCACAGGGAAATTCACACTTAACTCATCATTTTCCCACAACTTCAAACACCAATGGAAACAAACTGTGTAACCCACCACAATTAGAAATGAAAAACTATGTCTTAATGAATAAACATGTAATTTCTTAAATTACTATGAAATTAAGTTAAGCTTTAGATTCATTTAGATTGCACTCATTTTCTTGCAAATATTTCATCTCTTTTCTGATCTAAATTCATTTTCTAGAACCTGATACAGGAGTAAGACATCCCAGGTGAAAAAAAGTAATGAAAAAAAAACCTGATATAGAAGTAGATTCTTTTCATTTGTTAGTAAAAATCAAGAGTTGTTATGCTATTCTCTCTCCAGTGAGTACAGCCTTGTGTGGTCAGCTGAGGGTCAAACTCCAATGATTTTATGATTTTCATGGCTTGCTTCCTTCTTGACCAATCTAGAGTTTAAACAGTATAGTTTCCCAAAAGTCTTAAAATTACAGAGTGAAATGCAAAGGATTAATACCCTGGTGGAATGCAAAACATTCTGCACTTATTGTGAAAAAAAACTCCAACACACCTATTTGGAAGCCAGATATAGTTAAAAACATGCAACCCAGCATACCTCTGCCATTCCTTTGGATGATCATAAAGTCAGTTTTCTGTGGGGTTTTTTTTTTTGTTTGTTTTCAGTCTCTGTCTTTCCAGAATACTCTTGTTTTCAGTCTCTGTCTTTTCAGAACACTCTCTCTCTATGTTTCATTTCTACCGGATTCAATGACTTTTCTGGACAACTATTTCCTCAATAGATTGCCCTGAATCTTATGTCTACATTTATTGTTTCTTTCTATTTCCCAAGCTGCAGTTTTCCACAAGACATTCACTTTGAAATCTAGCAAAACAGTGCTAGAACCTGCTGGTGGCAAAGCCACTGAAGAGAAGACTGGATAGGTCACTTGGGACGTGGAAATGCCTTTTCAATGGAATGGATCTGCAGTGCTTCTCACCTTACAGTCCTGAAAACACCAGTTAAGTCCCCTGAAGAGAGAGAAGAAAAGGACAGAGTCAGAACTTAAGCCTTTTAGGTGACAGGCTTTGTTTCCTCTCTCCTTTTAGCTTTTTCCATTTCTACTTCCTAACACCACCACATTCCTGTGCATCTTTGAGAGCCTGGCATGCGCACACATTGCAGTGAGTTTTACTCACTCCAAAAAATATAAAATACTGGCTTTGACACACAGATTTTACAAGAACTCTTGTCACCATCAAACATTACCCATGGCTTTTACATTCACTGGAAAATTAAACAAATTCCCATCTATGATCCTATTGCTTGTATGCCAGTGCTCACCTCCTCAGTCTCAAGTGTCCAGCTTCCCTGCAGTTGTGTGCACCTAATATCCTGCATATCCACTCCTGTCTGCAGTTTGATCCTCCTTCACTAAAACTGACAGGCTCTCTACTCCCTTCACCTTTTTTCCTACATTTTGTGAGAGAGAGGATACACCTGCAACTGAGACCCTTTCAGGACAACTGTTGAACAAGGGAAAATACTGCCTGTTAATGCTTTCCTCATCTCTTACTTCATGGGTTGTTAAATTAATTATGAGAAATGTATAGAGATGTGAAAGCTTCAATCTCCATCTCCAGTATCAGAACATGAACAGTAAGGCTAGGCAACTAATTACAGTGTATTTTCCTCAGGGTAGGCTGAGATCCTTGAGACCTTAGCTTTACATGCCACTGCTACATGATTTCCAGGTCCAGAGAAAACCTTCCCATGTAGTTCCTGGGAGGTGGCTTACTGTTTCTCTGTTGTTTGTCCAGTGGAGACAGATTGATACGTACCAGCCACAACTCTGGCTCAGCTGGTGTAAGAAAGTTAAGATCAATCTTCTTGACGTATATTTTGCTCCCACTAAATTCTTCAAATGTAGTTCCCCTATCTAACTAGACACAGTGTTCACACATCAGATAGATGTGAAGATATAAGGTCCACCAGTCATCACCAATCTCTGGATCTCAAAAGGGGCTCAGGAAGAGAAGATTTTATCATCACACTGTACCAGTTCCTCAAATAGAAAGCTTCACTCAACACTGTTTTCAATGTGTTGCTTTTCCAGAGAAATTATTTTTGAGCAAAACAAAACCAAACTCAAAAGAGAGCCCAGAAAAAAGAAGAAACACTATCTCACTTGGGTTTGAGTCAGCCTCTCCAGAGTCCTCAGGGAGCAGAAGAGCAAACAAGACTATGTGCAGAATGTTCCTGTTCCTGAGTTTGGCTAACACAAACACACTGGAGCAAGTAAAAACGTATTCAAAACAAATCCAAAAGGAAACCTACCTCCCGAAAACCAGGACATAGACTGGGACTGTGAGGCAGCCAGCAAAAACACGGTAAGAGTATTTAAACCTAGAGGCTGTACTTCTCAGCACAGATAACAGAAAAGGATGTCTAAAAGCTGCTCTGCCTTTGACAGGTACAGTGTGAATAGAAATATCTAGTTGAGTTCAGACAACGGCTTCCCATATGAATGTGGGTGTAGCAGCTGCCTTTAAGGATCTTAACTGACTAAGCAAAGAGAGACTACACAACTCGGTGAGTTTATGAGCTGTAGACTGCATCTCACATGGAGCTTTGCCAGACTTACCTCCTCAAATTGAGGGCATTCAAGCAAAGAGCATGCTGGTACTGTGATGAGCTTCTATCAGTTGATACTGTAATTGGATATCAGATATTCAGCTGATAGTAAAGAGAGTGTATAGACTCATTACAGCTACAATTATGTGGGACTGGGATGAAGTACTATGAAGTGGAGACCAGGAAGAGAAGAGCTTTCTTCTTCACCACTGATCTGAGGTGGTGAGATCCAAGAAGACAAGACTCCCTTGTCGATTCCGAGGCTGCCTCAAAAAGTATTTCTCTTTATGCAAGGAAAGATGACCAAGCACACTCACTATATGCATATTTCAGTATTTCACATAGTGGACTTCGAGTTGGCTTGTTCAGTTCTCATCTATCTATACTTAGAGCATCGTCTGAGCTTTGAAAAGACTACTAGGTCATACCAGTAGAAGATTTGAAATGGCAGTGGGGGCTTCAGTGAAGCTGAAAGAGCTGTTTTTCATTTCCCAGCTAACAAAAGAAATTAAGGAAGATGTGGTATTCAGTTTAGCCTCCACAGTCACAGCAGTTGCAGTAAATCTTTAAGTAACTTCCCTTCCATCAGCTAATGTGATTTCACTTAATATTATCCAATATCAGTAAGTGGTAATCCATTTTAAAAGCTGCTTCACTTTCCTCAGAATCATGATGTGTATGCAAATACAGAAAATGGACTGCAACAGCCCTCCTGACCCAACTTCTGAATATGATGGTTTTTTGTTATGGAAAAACAATTGACAAGAAGCAATGAAATTTGATTTCTTTAATCTGTGCAGTGATGAAAGCTCCCCTGATGTGTGCTTGTCTTTCTGGAAGCACTCTGCTACCACTAATCCTTTGCATTCTTTAGCAAGTGCTCATTGACTTAACTACCATCAAATGTAATTATGTTCTCTGCAGGTATGTTTGTCATGCACTGCACCGACATACTTTTGAGGCCCTTGAGTAATTTCTCTAGAACACTGAAGAAGGAATCATTTAAAGCTGGGTTTCTACAGCTTTCTAAATGCCTTTGACCTAACCTTCTGTTGTTTTTGCACAGGTATTGTACCTGCATAAATGCAGGTCAAAACAAACCAGTCTTCAAGACTCTCTGTTCACTCCATCTAAATTTAAAAACCAAACCAAATCAAACAATTGCACTAAAATGCTGAGGGTTTGAAACTTGAATCTTAAACCTGCTACTTAGGTCAAAATCAGCCATTGGTAGGCAGTACCCGCCACCTACTTTCCACATGGAAGTCCACAGCTTCTATCTTCTGCTTTCATCTATAGTAGCCCATGTGTAGTATACCTTGGTTTACATCTCCTGGCACCAGTAAGGAAAACCGTACATCACACACACATACACAAGTGAAGAAAGCAGTATTTCTACTTCTAGCTTTATGTGACCAAATAAGGACTACCTTGAGAGTCATCTTAATGCAAGAGTGTGAAAAATACATAATTCATCCCTTTTTTCTCTCTAAAAAGGATGAATTATGTATTTTTACACTCTGGCATTTCAGAGGAGTCTAGGAGGATTTCAGAGGAGTCTAGGAGACAGCTGTAATCATAACACTATTTGGAAAGGAGGTTCACAAAGATGTGAAACCTGCACCTAGCATGCTGCCAAACCCTTCTTCAGCAGCTAGCTTTGCTGTCTGTCATGGAGATGGAGCTCGAAACAGCATCCCCACATACGGTGCTGCAATTACTTCACCATCAGCAAATCAGGAACAGTTTGTATTGAATTCCAGTCCCACAGTCCCCAGAGGAACGACTGGTCCCACTGACATCAGGGGAGCATCTGGTTTATGCCAATGCAACAAAATCAGAACTTGTCTCTGAAGAACCTCTTGCCTAAGGCAAGATTTTGCTACTGTTGCTCACCTTATCCTACAAACAGTGCTATTAGATTTCTTTGGGTCTATTTTGCACCTGCAAAAGACAACTTTTTTTACTGGGTGACCTAAAGACAATAACTCCTCCTCTCAGACATGCACAGTGAACACCTGTAACATTGAAAACAAAGCCAGAGATTTGGGATGCCTGGTAATGAACATCCAAGGGGGAGTTGTAGCCCTCCCTTGTTCTTCTACTAGATGTAGAATACTTTTTTTCTGTGCTTCTTGGGCTGAATCTACCACTGCGTCCTGCTGTTGACCCATCAGGTAGGTAAATCCTAGTGCACCAGTGGTCATGTGAAGTCTCACTGCAGATTTCCTCCCCAGTGCTTTGGACCAAAGACAGGTACCTGGGGCAAAATACTTCTAGAAATCTGATTGCAAATTTTTATGTGTCACAACAGGCTTCATATGAACATTGCAACATTGAAGCTGTGGCTTTTTATTCTTTCGTAAAGATGAAGAGCAAACTGCCTCTAAGAAGAGAGTCCTCCCTAAGAAAACCTGAGGTCATGGTTTGAAATGGAAATCAATTTAAAACTGAGTCTTCATGACTCTTCCAAATGCTGTGTAGGAGGTCATGATGGTGTGTATTTTCAAGGTGACTGAAGCTTGTTTACTCCTTTGTGTCACGACATACCTGTTGCACAGGTAAATAAATAATTTTAATAACTGAATTACTTACTTTCCTGAACTTTAAAAAAAGGAAAAAACTTATTTCTGTAATAAAAAAAAAAAAAATTGTATAAAGGTAACTATGACTCTCTCTAGACGTGGACGTAACAGTATGCTTTTTAACACACAGTCATCCCACACTGTTTATTCTGCTATAAAAGCTTCCTTCCCACATTGAAATGTCATTTCAGCTTCACAGTATGGTCACAAGAAAGTGAAATGATCTGTTAAACCAAGGTATCCTAATCATTGTAGCCTACTATCTTGTCTTCCTTATCAGCATTACAGAAACTAATGAAAATATGATACAAATTATTTTGATTGGTCCTTCCAACAGCACGTTCTTGTTTTAAAACCATCGCTCCATCTACTGTACTATCTACATAAGTTTTTTACAAATTGCTGTTCAGATTTGACATCAACCCCTCCCCCATTTGCAAAATGCTTTAAAGTACTATTTTCCAAAAATGGGAATCATATGAGTTTCACTGTGCAGCCAGTAAAAATTGCAAGGATGGTGAAAACAAGCAAGGAGTGATGTGTGTGCATGAAAATGATGAAATTACAGCAAAGACAAGCGATGAGGACTATGCTGGCATTATTGTTTCACCTTTGTCAAGAAGAACCAGGAGGATGTAGGCACAATTTAAGCCGCAGCAACGCATGCAGCTTGGAAGGTCCTTTGAAATTCCTAGACATGTAGTTTTCTGGTGCCTTTGTAATTACATTGAGTAACACAGGCTACTGGGACACCTACAAGTCATAACAGCTTTGAGCAACCCGTAATTTGCAGCTTTATAAGACAGCTGCATGATGCAAAAGAGTTTTAGATCCACTGGTAAGAAAATGGTTCATTACTGAAGACAGACATTTTCATTAATGTTTAGATCAGGAAAAAGTATGTGGGTAACTGCTTCACGCAAATGAAGTAAGAAATTAAACAGTTGCTGCAGTGTAACGTCCTCACTAAGTTACTGACTAAAGCATTCAGTTCAGCAAATAAACATATATTACTTGCTCTTTATTGTTAAGCTTAAGCTTCTGTTAAAAGTAATTAACTGAGCTTCACAGAGATGAAAAAGTTACAGTAGGGAGCAAGTTGTAAACTGACCTGTCTTCACTGATCTGACCTGCAAGGTATCAGTTTACATCTGCTAAAGATCTAAGCTTTGCTTAGAAGGAAACAAAACCAAGACAACGTGTGCCTGTTTTCAGAGATGCAGCTCAACCAGATAGTCCTCCTGTGGTTCCTGTGAGGTACCCTAGTAATATTTCCAGCTCTGAAAACTTCAGCCAAATTTTTACAGAATTGAATTTTCATGAAGATGAAAAGGAAAATTAAATTAATCCAGAATAAAAACAGTATTGCACCATTTTTTTCCCTTCTTTAGAGACCCACAGCATTCAAAAAGACATGTCTGTAAAATTTGTTCTGCACCTCATTCATTTTCCCTGTTGCCTTAGGATGCAATGAGAATTATGAACACCAATGTTTCATTAAAAGATTAGCAGCACCATCAACCTGTTGCACTGGAGAGTAAATGAAATTTGAGATTCTATCATGCTAAGAGTACAGTTTTCTTGGGTGCTACAAGCAGTTGTGCTCAATGATATCTTTTATCAGGAGAGAGTGTGTTACTGTAGTGCACAACACGGAGAAAGTGCTGTATCAATACCTGACACTAGCATCCTTTAGGGGCACCACAGTGATGCCATGTGGATTTAGAGTTGCCTGAGTTGGCAGTTGTTGCCATGCTGGTGAGCACAGAGCTCTCCCTGCCTCAGCAGCAGAGGAGAATCCAGAGCAAGCAAAGTTGTGGCAAAATGTGCTGCACCTTGAGAAGCCAGTACTGTACGAGCTCTCCTGCAATAACTCTTCCAACTGGCACAAGATAAAGCAGCCTTGTAGCTATACTAATTTTCATTGAGCAATGGCTCTGTGCCAAGTGCCAGATCTGAAAAGACTTGAACTCAACAAGTTGAGTATTGAGTCCATAATGCTGAATAGTAATATTCAGGCAAAGAACATTCAAAGAAAAGAAAAGATAGTTATCCAAGTTTAACTCAGACTATTAGGCTATAAAATGAACTCTGTATAACATTTAGTTAGAACAGAATACATGTGGGATTATAAATCTTTTACCTTGAAGAGCAGTATGTTGGCATGGAAAGCAAATGTTATTGTGGAAGAGTTATTTCATTGCATGACAATTGAAATAAATGTTGTGGAAGCATTTACACATGTTTCTTTAGAAGTTACCATTCTTGTTACTTTGATAAGATGCAGGCAAAATAGCTTTCGTAACTTTAAAAATCCCTTTTCGCTCATATTTTATGTAAGCCCTTTAAAATTGAAAGTACAACATGTGTCCTCACTGCAATCAATCTCTCTTACGCATATGTATTGCCAGAAATACACAGAAACACCTGGTTTGTTATTCTGGGATCTCACATTCAGACTAAGATCTCGCCACTCTTTTTTATTAGCCCAATATTTTAGTTAAAACACATACATATGCTTACATATATACACACATGTATGTATAAACATATATATACATAATTGCTTGTAACATAATATTAGGTTGGAATAAAATGAAAATACACAACATGTGGTTTTTATTTTTCTACATAATGGATAATTACAAGAAACAATATGCATCACAGAAGATTCTTGGGAGTAGAAACTATTATCAGAATTAAGTAAGTGCATTTATTTCGTATTTTCAGGAACTACCTCATATACTACCTCATTTACTCATTAAACAGGGAATTTTATAAATGTTACTGACGAATGGCAAAACGTTGCTCAAGAATGAGCTGAGACCGTCGCATCTTCTGACTGGGTTGATTTGAAATATGTCTTAAGGGATTCCATCACGTTATAAATAGAACCAGTCAAGCTTCTGGATAGTTTCCCCGATAGGAGACAGCTATTTTTACAGAAAGGATTTTCATAAGTCTATTTACATCTTTTAGAATTAAGATAGGGAATGATTTGGTTAGCAAGAAATATGTTGGAAGAAAGAATAAAAACATGTTTGCTTTCATCTCTATTCTTCATGCTGAAGACATGATCGTCTCCCATCTAATTCTAATCACACTGTGAAACATGGTTAGAGGCTACAAGTTTCAATTCAGTCCCAAAGACGTCATAAACCTTCCAAAAATCTGATACACCAAGAGGACCTTTCCACCTCCTCCTCCTCTCAGAGTGCACAAACTACGACTGAAAAAGTATCATAGTTTCTGTTTCTACCTAAAAGTCAATAGATGTTTTGCACACAGAGGATTCTTCTGATGGTAGAATTATTCTCTGATGGAAGAGAAACCTTCATAGGATTCAGTCAAACTCAGTTCTGCAACGCTGCTGGTACATGATTTTTCAGCGAACTGGGAGTAGGCCCCTTCTCTGCTTCTCAGATGTATAGTGTTCATTCCTCAATAAAACATTTTTCAGCCTTTGCACTCCCAGAAAGCCACAAAAATATGTTATTCAGCATTACAGGACTGCTTTTTCTTTTTAATTTTCCTCAAAAGAAAATATTGCATAGTCAGAATTTTTCTTTAATGTCAAGTTATTTTACTCTAGAAATTTTTGTTCACTCTAACACTGAACTCAAGACAGAAACTTCATATAGGCACCAATATTTTGGATAAATCAGAAAATTACAGTAAAATGAAACAAAAAAATACAGCTTCACAGTTATTCTGAGCATGTAGAAGCTATCTGTAAATTTAAAGAACAAACAATTTGACTTATGACTAATTGGGCTTTAAAACCGGAATTTTCATCTTAAAAACTAAACTTGTTTTAAAATTCTACTGCAATTAAACATAAATAGGTAAATAAATGGTATTTTTGAGACTGCTAAAAGTCTAATTATCAGTGCATTATAGATCATCATTCTTCTTTTCTTGCCCTCAAATTTCTGCAGAAAAAAGAAATATAAAACATTTGCAGTACCTCAAGTAGTGTTTGAGAGGAACAAGATATGCTCACTATGTTTGGATACATTTTGGACACCGTGATATAGGAGTTTTCTTTCAGAACTGGCAAACTAAATTATGCCTGCCAAATGCATACATGTCAAATCTCATGTAATATATAGCGAGAGAGAAAAGTTGCCTTAACCTTTGTGACTTGATATCACTTGAAAATAAAATACCAAATCTAGTTTCTGAACTAACCTAACATCTTAACTGAACACAATGAAATCAGTGAAGAAGGTAGGTTGCTCCTTTCAGACAGTAATTTATCTGGTAATTAAACTTTTTGTTTTCTTCTGCGAAAAGGACATTCAAACCAACTTCAATTTTAGTAAGTACACTAATCATTATAAACTGTTTGAAACATGAGATTCATGTGTTGCCCTGTCTGCAAGATACTCATTTCACTCCTGTTTTCCACTCTTCTTCAGTCATTCCTGATGTACTGGTCACATGGTATTTCTGTTTCCATACACAATAGAGGAAGTAAGACTTTCATGAAAAGGAGGAGGAAGATCAAAAACATTCCTAGAAGAAGAGGAGCCTGTATGGAATGTGAAACAGGTTCCCTCGGCATTCCCATGGAAGCAGCAATGAATATAAACAACCTCTCTGAAAACAAAAGATTTCTGTCAAAACTGTCTTTACTAGAAAAATAAGTCTTTAAAAAGTGATTTTTGTTTTGTTGAAAATTTCGAACCTGATGCCATAGTCTTGTGAATCTGCTACAGAACAGTGTTGCTTTCAATAACGTACACTCTGCAGACAGATTTCATACCCTTTGAGGCAAAACAGCTTTCTTTTTTAAGAGGGAAGATCATGGCACGTGGTGGGATACACAGTGCACAAAGAGAAACTAGAAGGATGGAGCAATACAGCCATAAATCCCATGAAGCACTCTTGTAAACTTCCAAGAACCAATTCACTTGTCTGTCAAAATAATTTGTTCCTAGACTGAGGTGTTTTGAAATTAATCTTTTGTTTTAAAGTGTTCATTAAGAAACAAACTCTTTTTTATCAGGTTTTTTTTTTTCTTTTTTACAAAACTTCACAGTTTCCTTTGCTCGAAGAGTATTAAAATACAGTGCTCCATGAATAGTTCTTTCGCCCAGTTTAGTGTACAAAGAAAAAAGAGCATAAAAAGAAAGACTAGTTTGATCCAACTGAAAAAAATAAATAATTCTTTCCTTGAAATGAAACCTACCAAAACCATTCTTAGTAAACATTGTGTTAGATTCTAGGAAATAAAAAATTACGTTTGGCAAATCTAGCCACACTGTTCAAAGTTAAATTACCCACAACAAAACCTTCCTGCAAACCTAAAGAGTTTATTATGGAAGTATCAAAGAAAACTTTTTGATCCTCCTATTTAACCTCACTTCCATATCAACCTTCCACTTCCAAGAACTTCTTTTAGTTTCATCCAATATCACAAACCTTATTACTAGGAAATTGTAGTTTGGGAGAATAAGAAAGGAGGTATGGGAAGGAAAGAAGGAAAAGACATTTGTAACAGAAAGATATCCACGACTCTACAGTACCCTTTGAAGCCACCTAAATACTGCCTGTGAATGCTACTTAACAAAAAATGAATATTAAGATGTTTCTCCAAAGTCTCTTCAACTCAACCTAAGGACTTCAAATGACGTCACTAAGCACTGAATCAGGCTCTCTGGCATCTGATTTTGGAAAGATTTGTTGCTCTTTTTGCCAGTTCTGACAAAAACTATTTGAATCTAATGTTGTACATCTAAATAGACAGTAAATATCTGATGAAGGGAAAAAAAAAAAAAAAAGAGTATGTTTTCATTTAGATTGTATTGCTTAGGTTGCCTCTACAGTTTTACATCATGCTGCATTTTGCCAAGTTGGCATTCAGATTAGTTCAAATACTGAGTGCATTCAGTTGAAAGTTCTGAAAGAATTAGAAACAGATTTTTTTAAAAAAAATATTTAGAAATTTGCAAGTCCAAAGACGTCACTAGCTCCCCAATGGCTCCATACTTTTTCTCTATTTCCTGTAACACTTTGATGATAACAAACATAACTCTGCCACAATCTCTGCTGCAATGCAGAAGAAGACTGTGAGATCAAACCATAGCAGAAAAAACAGCTCAACATTACCCAATATCCAATGTATCATTAGCACTTTTGTTAATATTTGAAGAATGAAGGGGACTACTTTTGCTTATAAGAAACAAAGTCTGTGACAATTATGTAACAGGCATCTACTTTCATTTTGAGGACAATAGCTTTTTCAGTGAAACAAAACACAGAACTGTAGTGAGCTTGGGTGTGAATAGGATCTTGAAACTTGCATTTCACACATGTCCATAGCTATATTGAACCAGACCACTTGTGATCACATTAAGGATGTACATGCTGGCAATCAAAGACAGACATGTTTCAAGAAGTGCCACTGCACCATTTCAACACTATGGGTTTTTATCCCAGCATGTCACAGAGCTGCTCTGAACTGTCAAGCAGGAAACGTGGAAGTTTTAAGTAAAGATTCAGAAATGAAAAAAAAGCAAGCCGCCAAATTGAGCACAAAGTTTCAGTGACTGTATGCAATTTGCTGGACCGCCTGTACAGCTTTGATTAGGACTGTATATTAGCTTCAGTGTTTGGCCTTGTCAGGACTGTAAAACCTTCATGATCACAAATACTGGAATTGTAGCCTTAGTCATGAAATAATCTAGTGTTCTGTAAAGCTTTAACAGGATTTTAGGATAAGAATCTAACCTGAGCTCTTGATCTTTCTGAAATTTGGTGATAAATTTGTCCCATCTTTTTCACGTTAAACCTCCTACCTTCAGTCCTACTAATTTAGACAGCTGTGTTTGGAAAACAGTTGAAGACCCACGCTATAGCTATGAGCAAGTGCTGTCACTGGTGAAGAGCATTAGACAAAACTAGGATTTCCTTTTGCTGTTGCACACATCTCAGATAGATGAAGAAAAGACCAAAAAGAGAAGTTTTCAAGACATTTAGTAGTAGTGGCCTGTTTTCCTTCACTGCATTCATCTTGAAAGTGACTTAAACAGCAGTAAAAATGATCCAATGCTTTGGAAACCTTTGAATGCTCCTCAGAGCCTCAGTGACAAGGCCCAGCTCCAGTAGACTGCAGAGCTGTTTCCTCACCAGCCTGAACCCTTTATTGATGGCTTTGCTGGTTGTCAGCAGCATGCCTCCAGTTTTCTCAAGTGCTCTTCTTGTGTGTGAACATCTGTAGACTCAGTGAAAGTGGTGCCTAGAGGCTGGATAAGCGTTCCAAGCCCATCAAGCTATCCTGCCACAGTGGAAAGTCTTTGCAGGTGAGAACAAGTGCAGATCCGCTAGCTGACCCACAGCACAAACACCGGATCAGTTCCTCCCGTAGTAGCAAGCTGCTGAACAATTTCCCCCAGCTGGCTAGTCATTGTGTACTCCCAAAACCCAGTCCCTCTGGTCTGCAGATGCTCTTGCCCTCTCACAAGAAGAAAGAGGCCTGTACTCAAAGGGGTGTTTGGTTTGCCCCCAAACCTCAAAGCATTGAAGGGATGTTCTCTGAGGCACTTGAGTCTCTAGCAATCTCTTGCAGAGCACTCTCGGTATGGCTGTTTACAAGGCCAGCATAAGTCAGCTTTCTCACCACCATTTTCCTCCCACCTCCTGGTGGGCTGCTGTGATAGTCGAGCAGGAGCACCTGAACTGGAAGTAGAAACTGGTAACTGATGGGGTGGCCCGAGTGAGCGGGGTAGATTTGGATTCCCACCAGAAGGTGGAGCAATACTAGCACCCAAAAGGAGAAATCACCACCAAACTTGTCCTCCAGCGGGAGGGAAAGCGGAAAAGAAATTGCCTCGCTAGCTTCCAGATTGCCATGGCTAAATCGTGAGAAAAGAGGCTCGGAGCCACCGTACCCACAGTCAGAACTCTGACTTTAAAGGCGAGCTCTAGTCCTTTCATGTCTTACTGTAGGAGCCCTCCTCGCATCTTCACCACAGGCATGTCGGCTTTGCCTCACTGTTGCATGCTTCCTCAGAGTTTACTAGATCGGAACACTTACGTCTCTGGCAGCACCTGCTAGGACAGAAACGTACTCCTAGTCACCGACTCTAGGGGCTGACAGCGTATGACCCAAAGAAACAGGAAGAAAGACCATGTCAGAAAACCAGCATGTACTGGGACAAAACCCGTATTGGACAGGAATAGAGGACAGGCTTAGCAGCAGAGCTTATAAATCACTATACACTATAACTGTTCACAGAATCACAGAATCACAGAATATTAGGGGATGGAAGGGACCTCGAAAGATCATCAAGTTCAACCCGCCTGCCAGAGCAGGATCACTTAGAGTAGCTCATGCAGGAACACGTCCAGGCAGGTTTTGAACGTCTCCAGAGAAGGAGACTCCACAACCCCTCTGGGTAGCCTGTTCCAGTGCTCTGTCACCCTCACTGCTCCAGAGCATGTTTAAGCATTAGATAAATTTTGCTTGTATTGCATATATCAGTTGCTGATCAGTGCAGAGGAGCCAGAATGCAAAGACTTTTCAGCACCATTAAAAACAAAACCAGCAGTGAACAGGTCCTGTCTCCCTTCCTCTTGCAGAGCAACACCTCATCATGCAAGAAGTCTTGCTGCTTGCACCAAGGATGATTGCTGCTCAATTGGCACCTGAAGCAGGACCGTGGTGCTCAGTTAGTGAAAAACAGTAAATCATACTCTGCTACTTAATGTGTCCTGCTGCCACTGCATAGGCATAAGATTTCTTGCTCAGAGATGATAAAACTAGAAGAAGCTCCATTCACTTAGAAGTGGCTGCTCAAGCTGGATTCAAGAATAACTTGCCGGATTCTATTTTCATCTTTGTAGGCTAGCAGGGAGGGAAAGCAAAGCAGAGGAGAGGTCAAGCAAGATCCCTGCAATTGTGTCACCAGAGACTGGTACTTATTTAGCAAATAGCATGAATTTAATTACCACAAAGTCAGTAACCACTGTGAAACAGCATGTTCTTCATTGAGCTCAGTGGGGTGAACAGTAAAAGCTCAGTGGGGGAATACAGTTATATGTTGACCTGCTCTGCCCTGTTGCTTCATGTTGCAGATGAGGGGAAGCAAATCATCTCCACAGCCCCATGCTGCAAAATAAATGCACAACCTGTCACTCACAGGAGGTGCATGTCTTTCTGTTCATCCGCTTCGCAAATCCCTGACAGGCTGTGATGGCAAGCCTCAGGAAAGACCAGTTATAAGCCAGTCCAATTTAATAACCAAGAACTAAGATACTTCTTTTTTTTTTTGGTTTTGTTTGGTTTTTTTTTGTTTTGTTTTGTTTTTGGTTTTGGTTTTTTCTTACTTGATTTCCTCATAATCCAGTTGTTCTTGTCCTGAAAGCAGATGCCATCAATCAGTGCTGGCACCGTTATGGTCTGGATCAGGTTCCTGTCCCATTTCCTACTGTGTTTGCTTCACAGGCAGAGCTGAGGGTTTCACAATGAGCCTGCTGCTGTTGCACGTTGCCCAAGACTGGCAGACTGACACTGTGGGAGCCACATGGTAACACAAACACCACTGAAACAGCTTTTGAGGCTCATAGGTGTACAAACACAGACATATACCTATCCAGGAGAAACAAAACCACTGTGTTCTGTCAACACTAGTTAACATCCTTGCCTAGAGTCAGGTTTTCAAATAAACATAGTATTTGTTTTCCTAACTGGAGGTGTAAAGTGAGCTACAAAGGATCAGGCATAAGCCTCTCTCTTTTACTGGGTCACAAAAAAATCTGCAGATGCTGCCAGGGTGACTATCAAATACAGAGGTCAAAGAAAATAACAGAAACACACATGCTCCCTTAGAGAAAAAAGAAGCAGCCCTTCATACTTCCCTCTGACTTCTCTTACATCTGTCTGCAAGACGAAACGGACTTTCAGCGCTGGAGAATGCCTGTGTCAGCATCCTTCTTTAAATTATGGGCACCATCCCCTCTCCAGTGAATGCCGAGACCTAACAAGTCTTACAGCCTTACAAATAGAACTGTTCTGTGAAAAAGCTTGCTATTTTCTTACTTTGTTGTCTGATGTGACACACAAAATGGATAGTATCATTGCTGCACAAGTACACCATAACCATTGCTCCTTTATTCTGCCCTGTATCTACAGCAATAAGAACCAAAATATATCCTTTTGCTCCTTGTATGTTGTTCACAGGTAACTCATAGGAGGGCAACAGGCACAAGCTGGAACACAGGAGGTTCCACCTGAATATGAGGAAAAACTACTCTTTTGTGAGGGTGACAAAACACTGGAACAGGCTGCCCAATGAAGTTGCGAAGTCTTTTTCTGTGGAGATACTCAAAACCCACCTGGATGCAATTCTGTGTAATGTACTCTAGGCAAACTTGCTTTGGTGGGGGGGTTGAACTAGGTGATCTCTAGAGGTCTCTTTCAACTCCAACTATTCTGTTATTCTGTGATTCTGTGAAGAGACTTCTGAGGCTGATCCTAGGTTAGCTAAGGTCAAGTAACTTAAGCTTAGGTTAACTAGATTAATTTGTGTTTGACAATTCTTTTCAAAATGAAATAACTCAAGATGTTCAAATTAAGGACAGTATTTATTAAGAATGTGACCCAAGGATTGATGCTTTCAAAATACTCTGAGGTTTGTGTTAATACCCTGTAAAGAAGAAAGAACAATGATTAGCTGTTTAAAACTTAGCAATATATAACAGGGTACATGTTCACTGTAAGCAGACATTAATATTTTTAGCAAGGTCAGAAGAGATCTCCAAGATCATCTTGCTTTGCCAAGAACCTCACCCAGCCATTTCTGCATGAGGTGTGAGCTATATTGTATCTTATTTTAAAAGTTACTAATCTTGATTTAAAGATTGGAGAATTCCCCGTGCCCCTAAGGTAAGTTATTCTAATACTTAATTAATCTCTCTGTAGGAGAAAAAAAAACAAAACAATAAACCAACAAACCCAAATCCAAAAAACATACTAACCAACCGAAAAAAAACCAACATCAAGAACCTAACAACCTTCTTAAAAAAAACTTATTACTTGTCTAAATCTGGCTAGCTTCAGCTTCTAAGTGTTGGCTTGCATTCTGCCATTTACTGGTTTAAGATCATTTTGGATCGGAAATCTCTTCCCCATGTAGGTACTTGCATGTTGTAATTACATCAGCTCTTGATGTTTCTGGATGAAGTAAGTAGATTTAACTTCTTAAAAGCTCTCACTGTAAGGCAGATTTTTCCCAGACTCAAGACATTCCTGAAACTTTCCTGCACCCACTCAGATTTTCCAAAATCCATTGTGGACATGAACTGCAGGATTAAACACAGTACTCTGGTGCAAATCTTGTTTTATAGCCCTAACTCCACCTCCTCATGCCTATTGGATAGTCAGTAAAGACCATATTTGCTGTCTTGACTATAGCATCACACTAGGAATGCTCAGTCGTAAGTATTACCCACCATATCTCTGTTCTTTTTGAGGTTATTCAGTTCCAGGTTTCAATAGTCCACGTTAAAATCCCACATACCATTCTTTCTTCTTCATTTTTTTGGCCTTACATTTAACTGTATGGAAATAGGTGCTGACCACGGGGGTCTGTGAGCCCAAAGAAGTCAGGTGGTTTGGTTTTTTCCATTAAATATTTAGCTGTTGTTTAAAGATATATCAATGTTTTACCAAATAGTATCACATTTTTTGTCCTAGGGGAGTTCAGAATTTTTTTGTGAGACTAATAACAAGTGAGCCATTTTGGATAAGGTCTGAGAAAGAAGCATTGATCTTGCTTCTTCCTTCCTTCTGATCGCAACAGGACTCAGTGGATAAACCATGTGTAATCCTAGTTCACCATTTCAATACCATACATTTCAAATCCCTAAATCTCCCCCTAGCTTAGCTCTATGCTTAATATCTAGATTTACTGACAGTAACAATGAAAGTTCTAGCACATACTGGTTTTATCATTGCTTTTTCACGTATTGATGATTTTGGAGGTAAAATTGAACTCAACACCACTAAAGCTTCTGCAAGACACTGTCTTCTCTCCACCACCTTGAATTATCTTTCATAACAAGTAGCAGGAGAATGTTTAATTCGCAAATATCAACACTGCTTGTCAACCTAAGATGTCACTGGCCTTCACAGGGACACCATCTCCAATGGTTTCAGAAGTTGACTGAAATCCAAGAGCTCCCTTGATTTCAAGACTTTAGTTCTTTCTCTCCCAAATGGCATTGGCAAAAGAGATTCGAAGTACTAGATTTATATCATCTGAGTGTGGATGCTCAATGTCCCTCAGGTGAAAACAAAGTGAAGTAGAGTCATTCTGTTTATTACAGTTAGCACTTGGTTTTAATGCCTCGTTTTCCACAGAGGCATATAATTGAAATTATTTCTCCAACATAAGACAAAACTTCTATCAATTTTTCGTTTTTCCTCCTTTTTTTTGTTATTGTTGTTTTTTGTTGGTTTTTTTTTTGGTTTTTTTTGGTTTGGTCTTTTTTTTTTNTGGGGTTTGTTTTTTTTGTTTTGTTTTTTTTTTTTTTTTTTTTTTTTTTGCCATTAAATATTTAGCTGTTGTTTAAAGATATATCAATGTTTTACCAAATAGTATCACATTTTTTGTCCTAGGAGAGTTCATAATTTTTGATTTAAAGACTGGAGAATTCCCTGTGCCCCTAAGGTGAAAACAAAGTGAAGTAGAGTCATTCTGTTTATTACAGTTAGCACTTGGTTTTAATGCCTCGTTTTCCACAGAGGCATATAATTGAAATTATTTCTCTAACATAAGAGTGTGAGAGCTGGTGAAGACAGCAAATACATGCCCACTCACAAATAGCTTTGTTACTTTGCAGTGGCCAGTAGTTGCCAGCCCAGAATTCCTATTCAATTGGTCTATCAGAGAAGAGGGAGATATACCAAGTATGCTGATCTAAAACTGCAGCATCCAGTCTTGCTAGCTACCTAAAGTAATGACTTGCAAAAATCAGCGTGGCAAGAAGAACAAAAGCAGATCGTAGCAAAGCAGTCCCTTACCTTAGCCAAATTTGGTGGGTGCTATGGTTGTAATTTAATACACACTTATTTAGACTCAGTAATGTTTTTGCCTATTTTTGTTACTGAAACAATCTTTTGGAAGCTAGGAAAGTCTTGTTGGATTATTGGCTTGCAAACCAACGGAATTATAAATCCTGTGGAGCTTTATTTGCAAGCTGATCATATGGAAAATGACTGAATAATGATTAATACAAATCTTCCTTCATGAAGCAATTTTTTAGAGTGGTCATGCGTATCGAAGTAGGAATAAATATTTTAGTACAGACCTTCTGTACAAAGCTCTAAGAAATCAATTGTAAGGCCTCCTAAGAAACATGGAGGCCACAATGGAATTTGGCAAGAAACCAGAGGGGTGACTTCTTCATGCTTGGGAGACCACTGCAGACCTTGGATATTCTAAGCTTGTAGGATGCTGTCTATCACCCAGGCTGCACTAGGGAAGACAGTTTCTTTCTCCTGTTGATCTATATGATTTTTCATATCCCTGTTCTGCTCTGCATTTACCTCTACGTGTTCCTACAAGCCAAATAGAGGGTACAAACTTGCAACACAAGGCACCATCCTATTTTGATATAATTTTTTAGTTGCACACTGAGATTCTCAAAATACCCTTCAAGATGACACAGAGCATGAACTGTGTGGGAAATATAAAGCCAGCTACTAAAACTCTTCAATTCATGGTATGCTTCTTCTCACATGTAGATATACTTTATCGCAAGTGAGTAATAAATTAGCATATACTTTTAAAACAGATTACAAATATTTGGTTATTTAAATATTAATACGGGTGATGAATCCTTAACTCACAAAAAATTCACTAGGTGCAGATTATTTGTAAATTTAGGAAGAAAAAGGCTAGGTAGGAAATGAAAATAATGAGGAAATTGCAACTGAAAAACTAAAGAAATTTTTCCTTCATCATTAGAAAGAAAAGTGAAAAGTGCAAAATTAATTACAAAGGCATCCTTAAAATGAGAATGGACAGTGATTTGAAAGAGACTTTGTTGGACATTATTGTGCAAAGCAAACATTAAGCTATACATTAACACAGTTTTTATGTTTATGTATGTGCATTCATGTATTCGTGCATACACATATGTGTGTGTAGATATACATGAACAGACATTTATTTTTTTATTTAAATAAATTTCATGAAATTAAATCATGATATAGCTTTAGTGCTTTCTTTTTTTGTCGTTTAGAATATGAGGGTTTTTTTCAGAATTGCAAAATTCATGTTCAGGTGGAACTTCCCGTGTTCCAGTTTGTGCCCATTGCCCCTCGTCCTATTACAGGGCACCACTGAAAAGAGACTGGCCCCTTCTACTTGACACCCATTCTTCAGATATTTGTAAACATTGATAAGATCCCCTCTCAGTCTTTTCTCCAGACTAAATAGCCTCAGGTCTCTCAGCCCCTCCTCATACAGAAGATGTTCCAGTCCCTTAATCATCATCATAGCCCTCCGCTGGACTCTCTGTAGTATTTCCTTGTCCCTCTTAAATTGTCCAATAAAAACATAGCATTTGCAATATATCAGATAAAACAGATATTTAAAAATAGTGATCTTAAAGTGTTTGGAGAAAAATTAAAACTGAGATACAAAATGTGAACCCATAGTGAGGGAGGAACTGAAAACCAAGCTTATCTCTGTTCAAATTTCTGTGAAAATGGAAGCGGTAAATTCTATCCTTTCTCTCTTGCTCTAATAGCGTGATTAAAACAAGAAAAAAATTCCATAAAAAAACGGCTTTGAGACTGCTTGTAAGCACTCATTTGCTTCTGAAGAAAAGATATTTTTTCCAAATAAATCTATGTTGAAATCACATCCTTAAATCACACTGAAGAAGTGAAATGTAATGTTACACTCACGATCTGTTTCTTCATTCTAACATGAACCAGAAGGACTCATACAGCTCCATTTGAATAAAGCAGTTGGAACAGAGGTTTTCCACTATTGTTCTCATAAAATCAGGAAGATACTTACTATTGTAAAGACTTCTGGCTCAGTGGGCTATGTCCTGCCTAAATGATTTGATCTATCATCCCGTTAAAAAAAGCCTAAAAGATATTAAACTTTTGTTTGTTTATTTAGGTGGAAGTAAAATGGACACTGACTGTGCACTGAGAAAAAAGGATAAAGAACACCAGGACAAGCTCAAATAATCTTCCAAAAGTTACATTCCAAGACAGAGGCAGAACTACAAACTGACTCTAGACCCTCTAGTCCACTGGCCCACTTTGTCAAGTGAGCAAAAGATGTCACACTTAGTAGCACACAGTATTTTCTTTTATCCGCAATTCCATTGTAGGCATATTCTGCTGGTACACGTTTCCCTCTCCAGCTCTAGTGACATTCGCTGCAGATCCTTGTGTCCATTCCAGGTACTGAGTAACACACCAACACTAAGGTCGTAACAGAGAATCTCACCTGATGTATCTCAGCCCAAAACTGTTCAGACAATGCCTTCCAGACCATTTTGGTTCAGTCTTCCAGAAATCAAAAGCTTTGCAATAGGTAAAGAATTTTCTAAGTGTAAATTAAATACACTTTTGCTCATTTTTAGAACACCAGACGACTAGAATGTTTCATCCATAAAATTCTAATTTCTGCAAGGTACAATGCAAAATAATTAGGCTGACAGAGATCTTAGAAGTGGCATACATTTATGTCCTGGGTTCATATAGGGTAGGGTTAATTTTCACCAGAAGCCGGGAAGGGGAGTCTCCCCCAGGCACAACGTTATACCAATGTCATGCCCAGTACATAAAGACAGGGACTGAGAAACCGCTGATGGAAGTTCACGGGTGGGGTTGGAGTGTAGCGTGGGTGGATTCGTTGCTTTCTTTGTATACATTTTTCATTGCTATTTATTAATACTGTTGCTCTTCCTGTTTTGTTGGCTTCTTTTTTTGTTGTTTGTTTTGTTTTGTTTTGTTTTGTTTTGTTTTGTTTGGGATTTTTTTGTGCTGTTGTTTCAACAACCTCCTTATCTCAACCTGTGGGGTTTTGTACCTTTTCTGCCTTCTCTCCTGCCTGGAAGGGAGAGCGGGTTTGTGAAGCAGCTATGTGGTTGGCTCTAAACTATAACAATTTATTGTGTTACGTGCTATCTCTCTCTTACATACCAAGTGAAATAGAGTAATATACTAAGGTTAAACTTATGTTCATCCTTATCCAATATTCTTAATGGATGCATTTGCACTATGACTCAATTGGTTCAATATTTCAATTAGGGTTGTGCTCACTGTTCACATATCCATCTTGTTGAGCAATTTCTCTTTATGATTCTTCTTCGTCATGAAAACAAGGTCCTACAAACTCATTTTAAACTGTGGGAGAGCAGATGACCATCCCATCCCAATAATATAAAACATTACACTGTTCAAATTCCATTTCTTCAAAAGGTTTGAGATCTTCATAAATGAGTGCTAGTACGTCTCTCAAGGCAGAAAATGTATGAGTTAAATCCAGACTGTATCCAGACTGTATCCAGACACCTCTGCATGGAAGTTACCCATGTACGATGGTAATAAACACGGTGAATGTTGAAAGATCATTGGCAGTCTTTTATGTTGATGGAATTTAAGCCAGGAAGCAAGAAGCCAGCCATCACTCAGTCCATGCAGAAATACCCTGGTTTCCTCTTATAATTCCTTATCAAATAAAGGTTGCTTTTAATTTATGTGGGAGCTAAACAAGCCCTTTGATTTACTCCCAATAAAGTAACCCTAGTCCTAGTGTAGATTTTTGATGGAACAAGAATGAGCCAAAGTCTTGGATAAAATATTGGCCACTGAGCTCAATTTCATTTTATTTAAAGATGTGGTTTCAGCATGTTTACGTAAAAAGCAATCTGATTTAAAGTAAGTGGCTGGGTGTGAAGATTAAGCATGCCATGAATATCTGAAGGAAGATGGCATCACTTACGTTTGAGGAAGAACTCATTTGGCACATGATCCTCGAGATAAAATGATTTCAAGCACTGGCTGCTCTTTCTGTCAGAGGATGACAACTGAGCTGTGGCCTGTGCCAGACCACAGAAGCCTACAAAGTTTGAAGATGAATGCAATCCAGTGTTTCCCAGGAAACAGACGTCAACACAATTTCATTGTAAGGTGAACTGATGTTACAGATAAGCAAAAAAAGTGTGGCTCTCTTGCAAACAGCAAATGAGGGAACTACCATATTTTCTTGCAGTTGTCCATCTGAACAGCTTGCAAAACAATGATTTTAATTCAACATTCATCCATAACTTTACACTCCCATAAATCAATCACCAAATCTCATCAATAGCAGTGTGAATGTGCCAGATATTTATGCAAGCTAAACCACAAAGCAGTATTTTCTCTATGCTGCGTTTCAATCAATAGACATAGGTAGACCAACTTTTCACCTAGACAGTTTTCTGCCTAAAGAATATTTTGAAGATTCAAATATGCTTTCTAAATGTTAATGACTTCAAAGGGAAAACGAGCATGCAAATAAAATAAAAATAATTTTAGAGAAAGAAGAGAGTATGGCATCAGAATTTTGATAAATATTCCCAATATTAATTGCATTTGCTATGTGCTTACGCAAATACATAGTAAATGTGCAGATACACACGTTAAATAGTTAAATATCTATGTGTGTTTGTGTGTGTATATATATACATGATACATGCATACCTTCATTGAGTCGTAATGTAGTATCGTAGCTAAAATATTTCACTGTTTTTGTCCTGATTTAAAAATAATTATAAGCATTACTACTTAGTTAATACACTGCTTGTTGCTTTGCCTTTTGCACATTTTAAGATATATAGTAGCATCATTTTCTTCCTCTATTAAGGGGCTTTTCTTCCTTAAGTTAAGCACCATTAATTCTCATAAGTTTTCCTCATCAGCTCTGTTTGTTAAAGTGACTTTTATCTTCCTCCCTGGGCTGTTTCTGATTATTTCACACCTTTACCTGGACGTCACTAACCAGAGCAAAGCATCATTCTACCACTGAACAAAGTGGCTAAAAGGGTTCATGTGTTTCAGTACCTTCCTTTTTTTATTTCCCAATCCTCTGCCCTAATCCAACTACCTCAGTAGTTGTTAGTCCGTGATGTATTTGCACACATGGTTGTGTCCAAGATCACCTAAGCACAGAGCTGCCTTTATTCATGCTTAATGATACCCACTTTTTCTCAAAGTCTTTGTTACCAAAAAGATTTAATTACCAGTATCTGGATTAACTCATTTCAGCTGATCACCCTACACTATGCAATAGTTATTTTGGTATAAATTACTTTCCAGAATTTAGCAGGATCCTCAAAGTAAGGTTATAATACAACCAGAAATAGACCACTATTTTCCAGATCCTGGACTCATGCTCTGAACCCTGGATCATTCTTTCTTTCTAGGCCAAATTCAAGGCTTTCTGTTCTTGGAGAGAACTGCAATAGCCACAGCTGAAGTTCAGCTTGCTGCCAGAAGTGCTTTTGCATTTCCACAGAAAGCCTCTGGAACCTGCTATGAACCTGCTGAAGTGAATAGTTATCTGCCTTTTGTCTTCTGTAGGCTGATGGGACACCTCTAAGCCTTTGCCTTACCCACACAAGAAGGATTACAGAAATATTCTCCAGTATTGCCCACACCAGAAAAGACAGGGAACAGGTTTTGATATCTACTGGAATGAGATTGCATTTGAAAGCTAAATTGGAGAAAAATGAGTGCACATCTGATCCACTAAGAAAAGAAAACATTGTGGTTTGGTTGAATTTGATGTGGGCTCTAGAGACACACTTTAGAGGGGTCAATCCAGCACTAAGAGGAGGACTCTGCAGAGAGGACCTCTTACCTTCCTTTGCCTCAGCGATGTTTCCTATGATTTTTTATGCAAAATCAAAAGAAGGGAAGAGAAGGGAAGGTAAGAGGTCACATAGTTTATCTGTCTCAGTCCCCTTCAAGCAGTTGTCACAGTATGAAATGAAGGGTCAAACAGTTTGTCTAAAAGGAAGAGAAAGTGATTGCCCTGTGTGGATCATCAGCAGCAGAAGGATTGTTAAGGCTTACACACCTTTGCCATAAAACTATCTTTCTACACACCAAATCGTATCTATGTGAATTGTCAGAGTTCCAGCTGAAAAATCATTGAGGGTACAGAGGTCTTGTCTTTGTCAGTATCAGTCTTAGATTACCTTGTGTTTTGTCAAAACAGCTCAGCATCATCATTTGATAAGAGCGACTCACGGAGATGCCTCCAAATCTGACATGTAGCATGGGCCTGCCTGCCTCGTGCAGCTTACAGGATGAATGAGCACCTCAACTAGTTCCTGAGGTGAAACCAACAGAGTGCACATAAACAGATATAAATGATTTGGACCTGGATCCTATGTGAGACTTATGCACATGCTCATCTTCAGGGACTGACTGAAAGGCTATGTTCATTGACAGAGTAAGTAAATGTAAAGAAAAACATAAGAACTGCATAAGGCAAATTAAAAAAAAAACGAGAACAGCAAAGTCTGGTGACAGTCTGGTGAGGAATGCACAGGCAATTAAATCTAGTGTTGTTTTTATTGTAGCTCCCATGACAGAGACAAGATTAAGCAGTTATCATTTACATACATCATTTGGAGCCAGTAAACGCTAGGAATATTTACTATTTCGCATACTAATAGCTCTGTATTGTCTCACAGCCAGCATGTTATCTTTCAACTTTTACTAGATCTTTTCTTCAATGTCCACAAACAGTTGAAATCCATTAACCCTAAAACATAGAGAGTGTTTAGTTCCAGCAAAAGGGAAAACCAAGGAATGAAGTCATAGAGCTCAGATGGTCCTGAACCACTCAACTGTCCAAACATTCACACACCGAGCAAGAAATGGGAATACCTCCTCCACCATTAGAACGACTTAGCTTCAAGGGCTTCCTTTAGCTGAGGCACTGCTAGATCGAACTTCAATGTATTTAAAAAAGAGATGAATAGGAGAAAAAAAAAAAAAGTTACAAGAATAGATCTCATTTCACAAAAGTACAGAAGCCTAGCTTAATTCTAAATATGTAAAGCAATACCTTTCATATAGATGGGGCTTCTGGAGCCTAAATTTAAACATAGGCAGAACTGCTTGTTGGACTTTATGTCATAAACCACAAACATCTAAGTACAAACTATTTGTTACTCTGTGGATTTAAATAATGGAACATGTACTTGTGTTTCATATCATCTTTGTTTGATCTCAGATAACTGCTGATTATCTGTGCAGACATCAAACGACTGGACTTGGACGCTTCTCTTAGGGAACCCAGTTTTGCCAGGGATTTTCATAAATGGTAGATCTGTGGTATGTGTGTGAGGAGTCCTCATTAGAATATGCATGGGAATTTGCTTTTATCTACCGTGTTTTGCTCCAACTGAGAAAGACAGTTCTCTTCACTGAGAAATGTAATTTCTCAAACATAGAAATAAATAAAGTGTAGAAATATCTAGCTAGTCCAATGGCATTTACTATGTTATTTACCTACTATTGACTCCATTTGTGGTACCTGCATCCATAGTGAAGTGGGTAAACTTGATCTTCCTGTTCTTGGCTATTGAGTTAACTCCGTCTCTTCATTCTTTCTTTTCAAGTGGACCAGAAAAGTCTGTTATAACATCTCAAATCACAGGAAAATGACTGTTTCAGTGATGTTTTCATTTTATTTTTGCAGTTTGTGACACAAGTAGTCAATCCCACCCTCCCCTTCAAAACATTTATCCATGAGTGTTTCACTACATTACATTAAAAATTCCTCTTTAATTTTAATAGCATTTATTGAATAAAAAGATTTTTTTTAATAAATTGAAGTTTTAACATAAATTGAACAAAAATAACCAAGGTTGGTAATTTTGAATTTTCAACAAAGAAAGAGAGAGATTCTCCATAGTCTTTATTGTGTCTGTATTTTTCACTTTTCATCATTTCCTTTCACTGGGTATTTATGTTCTTGATGGTTTGCTTTTAGCATTTTGGTTTTATTGTAACACTGTGTTATTTAATTGTTCAGCGGGGAACAGTATAACGTCAGGCCAGATGGAACATGATGGAATGGCAATCAAAAATATGGCGTTAGTTTGTAAGGATGTGTCATTAAGGCAAGAAATGTTGAAAAGGACTGAACAGGCTATAAAAGAGTTGGAACAAAAATGTGAAGGAAAAAGGCAAGACTGAGAACGTTAAGATTTCAAAGTGCAAATATTGTTGAACTGAGCTAGATCATAAAATAAATGGAATTTCAGAGCACTTGAAATCTGTCTTGCTTCACATCAGTTCTCTGTAGGGGAAAAAAAATCACAAACCACACTGAAAACATGTTTATGCTGCATATTTCTAAATGAAAGCTTGCAACTAGTTTCCCATGGTATTTTTAGCACATATTGTGTGCTAAAAGAACACCTTTCCTATCCATCTACAAGTCATCTACTTCCTTACTTAGCACATGCACATTTAACACTGAAAATAGCCTCTCATGGAAAGGCAGTCCAATTAAGTCTTTAAAAATTGTTGGTCATTTTGTTTTGTTTTTGATGCAGAGAAAGCATCTGGAGGGAAGCTCTTCTAATCTTGCTTTTACCCACTAAAAAAGAACCAATTGCAAATTTTCCAAACCAAGGAGAGAGTAAAGTTTATAATTAATATCTTTATTGCATAATGCTTCATGAAAAATCAGATATGAGCAGCTGCATAACACTGTATCAGCACCAATAGTAGAGATCAGTGGTATGGAAAGGCTTCAGACAGACTGTGTTAATAAATTCCGTATAATCAGAGAAACATAGAATGGTGATGGCTGGAAGAGACCTCTGGGGATCATCAAGGCCAACCCCTCTGCTAAAGCAGGTTCACCTAGATCAGGTTGCACAGGATTGTATCCAGGCAAGTTTTCAATATAGAATCATAGAATTGTTAGGGTTGGAAGGGACCTTGAAGATCATTGAGTTCCAACTCCCCGGCCATGGGCAAAGACACCTTCCATTAGACCAGGTTGCTCAGAGTCCCATCCAGCCTGGCCTTAAAAGCTTCCAGGGATGGGACTTCCACCACCTCTCTGGGCAACCTGTTCCAGTGTCTCAGTACCCTCATGATGAAGAACGTCTTCCTAATGTCCAATCTAAATCTACCCTCCTATAGTTTGGATCCATTCCTCCTTGTCCTATCACTACCCAACATCCTAAAAAGTCCCTCGCTGGCTTTCTTGTAGGCCCCCTTCAGATACTGGAAGGCCACAATAAGGTCTTCCAGAACCTCCTCTTCTCCAGACTGAATAACCCCAATTCTCTCAGCCTGTCTTCACAGGAGAGGTGCTTGAGCCCTCTAATCATCCTCGTGGCCCTTTTCTGGACACGCTCCAGCACATCCATATCTTTCTTATAATAGGGGCTCCAGACCTGGATGCATTACTCCAGGTGGGGTCTCACAAGAATGGAGTAGAGGGGGAACCTGCTGGCTACACTTCTTTGGATGTAACCCAGGATATAGTTGACTTTCTGGGTTGCAAGCGTGCGCTGACGGCTCATGTTGAGTTTCTCATCCCAAGTCCTTTTCTTCAGAGCTGCTCTCAAGCCAGTCACTGCCCAGCCTGCATCGGTGCTTGGGATTGCCCCGACCCAGAAGCAGGACTTTGCACTTGGTCTTGTTGAATCTCATGAGGACAGCATGGGCCCACCTCTCCAGCCTGTCCAGGTGCCTCTGGATAACATCCCTTCCCTCCAGCATGTCAGTCGTACCACACAGTTTGGTGTGATCAGCAGACTTGCTGAGGGTGTACTCAATGTCACTGTCCAACTTGCTGACAAAGATGTTAAATAAGACCAGTCCCAGTACTGAACCTTGAGGTACTCCACTTGTCACTGGCCTCCACTTGGACATGGACCCATTGACAGTCACTCTTTGAGTGCAGCTATCAAGCCTATTTATCCACCGAGTGGTCCATCCATTAAACCCATGTTTTACCAGCTTGGAGACCAGGATGTCATGTGGGACAGTGTTGAAGGCTTTGCTCAAGTCCAGGTAAATCAATACCTTTCAGAGAAGGAGATTCCACAACCTCTATGGGCAGCCAGTTCCAGTGCTCCATCCAATAAAGAATATTTTCCCTTATCTTCAGATAGAACTTTCCGTGTTCCAGTTTGTGCCCATTACCCCTTGTTCTGTCACTGGGCACCACTGAAAAGATTCTGGTCCCATCCTCTTGACACTCTCCCTTTAGGTATTGATAAGCATTGGTAAGATCCCCTCTCAGTCATCCAAAGCCCCCGGTCTCTCAGTCTTTCCTCTTGAGAGATGCTTCGGTCCCTTAATCATCCTTGTAGCCCTCCACGGGACTCTCTCTAGTGTTTTCCTGTCCTTCTTGAACTGTGGAGCCCAGAATTGAAAACAAAATTCCAGATGTGGTCTCACTAGGGCAGAGTAAAGTGGGAGGAGAACCTCCCTCGACCTGCTGGACACACTCTTCTTAATACATTCCAGGATGCCATTGACCTTCTTGGCCACAAGGGCACATTGCTGGCTCATGGGTAACTTATTGTCCACCAGGACCCTAAGGTTCTTCTCTGCAGAGCTACTTTCCAGCAGGTCAGCCCCTAACCTGTGCTGGTGCAGGGGATTATTCCTCCCTAGGCACAGGACTCTACACATTCTGTTGTTGAATTTCCTTAGGTTCCCCTCCACCCATCTATGGAGCCTGCGCAGGGCTTGCTGAATGGCAGCATAGTCTTTTGGTATGTCAACCACTTCTCCCCATTTTGTATCATCAGCCAACTTGCTGAGAGTACACTCTGTCCAGTCATTCATATGACTGATTCATATGTTGAACAAAACTGGACCCAGTACTGGCCCCCAGGGAACTCTGCTAGCTACAGGCTTCCAACTAGATTGCACCACTGATGACAATTCTTCAAGGTCTGTCATTCAGCCAGTTCTCAATCCACCTCACTGTCCACTCATCTCACCCACATTTCCCAAGCTTCCTATGAGGAAGGTATGGGAGAGTATCAAAAGCCTTGCTGAAGGTAGACAACATCCACTGCTCTCCCCTCATCTACCTAGCCAGTCATTCCATCCTAGAAGGCTACCAGAATAGTCAAGCATGATTTCCCCTTGGTGAATCCATATGGACCAGTGCTGGTAACCTTTTTTTTCCCTCTGTGTGCTTAGAGATGACCTCCAGAATGAGCTGTTCCATCACCTTTCCAGGGATGGAGCTGAGGTTGATTAGCCTGTGGTTTCCCAAGCCCTCCTTCTTTCCCTTTTTGAAGACTGAAGTGACATTTGC
>VWZK01019789.1:130582-154564 GCA_013396935.1 Baryphthengus martii | reverse complement strand
ACTCAAAAGCCCACCTCACCCTGTGACATCACATTGTGATGTATTTTTTGGCAGCGCTGCCCATGAGGAAGCACTGAGGCTCTACAGTGGGTCCCCTGCCACCCTCCTCATCTTCATGTCAAAGAGCAGCCACCTGCCTGGGACAACCAGTGCTGCTGTGTCCAGGGTCTGCTTTGAGGCCAGGACATCTATCAAGATTAATCCTACCTCGGTTGCCACCATAACGTTACCAGCACAGCCCCTACCACTCAAATCCTCTGTGCCCACATCCTCTCCAGCTCTATGCTACTAGCATCTCCACGATCCTCTGTTATCTTCTGGTGACTGGGAAAAGAAAAATATTGCACCCATTTGCAAGGAGGACCCTGGGAACTACCAACCTGTCAACCTTACCTCTGTGCCTGGAAAGATCATGGAACAGATCCTCCTAGAAGCTATGCTGAGGCACATAGAGGACGAGGAGGTGATTCAAGACAGCCAGCACAACTTCACCAAGGGCAAGTTCTGCCTAACCAACTGCCATAGTTTAACCTCTGCCAGAAGCTAACCACCACACAGTCACTCACTCACCACTCTCTCCCCTCCTCATTCTCCACACCTCCTCCTGTGAGATAGGAAGGAGAATCAGGAGGGAGAAAAAAGGTGAGATCCCAGGGACTGAGACGAAGACAGCTTAATAAAACAACACAAAGAGAGAAGAAAACAACAGTACTGACGATAGTACTACTGAAATGATAGACAAAGCAAGTAATAAAAACCAGGAAGGCTCTACCTGTTCCTGAGACAGCAACTTTCTCTGCTCTGGTCGCACTGGATGTACTCATTGAAGCAAGTTGAAAACAGACAGCCCCACCCCAGGGCAGCCCTCCCCTTATATAGGGCATGACTCAGTATGGTATTCAGTATCTCATTGGCTGGTTCAGTTGTTTATCCCAGCCATGGCCCCTTCCAGCTGCAGCCCATCCCAATTGATTGGGCCAGCAGCTGCTGGTGATAATTAACTGGACTCAAACCCAGGAAACCAACTTAGTGGCCCTATGGTGGAATGACTACATCAATGGACAAGGGAAGAGTTATGGATGTCATCTATCTGGGCTTCTGTAAGGCCTTTGGCTTGGTGCCCCACAGAATTGTTCTCTCTAAATTGGAGAGAGATGGATTTGATGGGATAAGAAATTGATTGACTGGTCTCATCCAGAGGGTAGTGGTCAATGGCTCGATGACCAGATGGAGATCAGTGACAAGTGGTGTCCCTCTTTGGTCCGTACTGGGACCAGTGCTTACCCATAGAAAGAATGCAGACAACACCAAGTTGAGTGGTGTGGTTGACATGGGATGTCATCCAGAGGGAACTGGACAAGCTTGAGAGGTGGGCCCATCTGAAGCTCATGAGGTTCAACAAGTCCATGCACAAGGTCCTGTACCTAGATCGGGGCAATCTGCAGTATCAATACAGACTGGGGGAGGAAGGGATTGAGAGCAGCCCTGCAGAGGACTTGGGGGTACTGGTGGATGAAGAGCTGGACATGAGCCAGCAATGTGTGATCACAGCCTAGGCGGCCAACTGTATCCTGGGCTGCATCAAAAGCATGGCCAGCAGGCTGAGGGAGGTGATTGCGCTCCTCTGTTCTGATGAGTACCTGGAGTACTGCATCCAGCTCTGGAGCCCTCAGCAGAAGGAGATGGACTTGTTGAAGCAGGTCCAGAGGAGGGCCACAAAAACGATCAGCATGCTGGAATCCCTCTCCTGTGAAGAAACGCTGAGAGAGTTGGGGTCATTCAGCTTTTTCTGAAGGCTCCAAGGAGACCTTATTGTGGCCTTTCAATGCTTAAAGGGGGGATATAGAAAGATGGGGACAGTTGTTTTAGCAGGGCCTATTGCAACAGGACAAGGGGGTTAAGCTAAAAGAGGGGAGATTCAGACTAGATAGAAGGAAGATCTTTTTTTGCAATGAGAGTGGTGAAACACTGGAACAGGTGGCTCAGAGAAGTGGTCGATGCCCCATCCCTGGAAACATTCAAGGTCAGGTTAGAAAGGACTCTGAGCAACCTGATTTAGTTGAAGATGTCCCTGGTCATCGCAGAAGGGCTGGATTAGATGGCCTTTAAAGGTCCCTTCCAATCTAAAGCATTCTATGATTGTGAAAGGACAGAGAGAATTTTTCCTCCTAGAAGCGAAGATACATGGGATCACTTAGATCCCCTCTTTGGTTAAGTCAAAGTTGAGTATAACTGAGATGTATGTCACAGAAATTGCCAAAGATAAAGGTGGACTGGCTTTTAAATGTTTTCTACCTATCTATGTACATTCCTCATGATACAAAACCCACAATAAATAAAGGGGAAAATACTGCCTACTCTTATCGTTCTCAATTCTTGTTTTTCCCAGCGCTTCCTCAGATTCTGACATAAATTTCAGACTTTATTTTAGACACAAGGCTCTGTTTCTCATACTTCGAAAGAAAGAGATGAAAAGGTTAACCCTAAGTCAAAATGTAGAAGCCACACCAAACAAATCCAGCATTTACCATCATTTCACGGCTCATATTTACTTCGATCCTCTGATTTGCAGAGCTGATCCAACAATTTCAGTGTCCTGGCTTGTCCAGAGTGGCCCATGAATTACACACGGGAGGTAAGCGCTAAGCACACGGGACTTCTACGACAACATTGCGTCTGCCGCAGGGAACACAGGGAGAGTTTAAAAAGAAAATCATAGCACAATGTGGATAAATAGTACGTGAGTGCTTTGCCTTGCTTCTGTCTTCGACAGCTCACTAATTCTCTTTTAACTCTTTCTTTCTCCACTAAGGCACATTTGTAATGATAGTGCTAAGCAACATGAGTTTAGTTTGTTCATCTACTGATTTTCTCATTTACTTGGACATTAAGATATATATAGATAGGAGGAATTACCAGGGATTACAGATATTATATAGCAGAGGGAAAGTATGTTATGCTTTATTGAATAAAGTGTGACCACAAAACTTAACATGTCCTGGGAACCAGGTAACCCCCAACGTGCATTTATAGAAACCTGGGACTTGCTTGCACTGACCCATCTCTCCAGGGGGGCAACAGCCATGTAGGAATGAGATGTAAATACATTAAACCTTCACAATGATTATTTTCCTATTTGGAACTTCAAATGTGCTTTATCACCCAGTGATTAGTCACATTGTCTAAATAAAAGAAGCTGTGCCTAAATATCAGGAACCAAGGTCCAGCATTTGTGTCATGCCCAGTGTGGGTCCTGACCATACTGCAAGAAGGATAAGAACAAGGATAATGTGCTATCATTATATTACGTTACTTCGAACAAAAATTTGGAGGATTTCTTCAGGGGTCCTTGTGTCCAAGTTCCTCATTAGGCCAGTGATGAAGTTCATAAAATAAAAAAGAAAATTAAAACCTGAAGACAGTTCCCCTTGTCCCTGTTCCACCTTCTTGTGATGGAAACAGAAACGGTGAATGACTCCAAATGAGAAAAGCTCAGAGTGCAGCTACCCAAAGGGTGGTGATTTATCAGTGTGCTCCTTTACAAGCCCTTTGGCAATGTTAAACATCTCTTTTCTGGCACAAACAGCTGTAGATTTGTCCTGTTTTAGGAGTTGCTTTAGATATTGTTTTCTGCTGCTTCACGTATTGCCAAAGCAATGATGTTACATCTGTCTCATTTAAAATTCCTCAGTCAGGCTTACAGCCAAGCTTCAACACTGTCTTGAGGAGTTAGCAGAATTAAGCACTGACTTAGTCCTTTGTATTTTGAAAATGCTACTCATGTTAACACATCTGTCAATATCAGTACTAAGTTTTTAGTACAGTGCTTCTGAAAAAGTGCCTCGCAGAACACTATTTTCCTAAATTATGTAGCTTATGATAAATTATTTTAAGCAGTTTTGTATAAATCAAGCAGCTGAGCTGAGAGGGAGGCTACAACAAATGATATCTTTACCTTACTTTGCACTCTGATTACTGTAATAACTGTGACACTATTGTTGGCCATACGACTTCAGACGGCAGGGAGGTTGTAATTCAGTTTTAATAGTTTAAAACAACTCTTTGCTATACCAATGACAGGGTTGCTTGTTTTCATTTAGTACGTTATATTTTGGAATGCACAAATAATTTATTTAAATAAAGGTATATACAAATGTGGTGAAGGAAAAACTCTACAGAATTTAGTACAATGGCTGCATGCACTGGGAATGACGCTATGATTTGCTTCGGAGGCGCGGAATATGAACTGAAAACTAGGAAAAGTTCTGACGGTGTGCCGAAAATACCATCACCACATCGAAGGGTCTTCAAACCTGCAACACATATTATGAATTAAAAAAAATAAAATCCATTAAACACATTTTAAAGCCCCTTCTGAAAAATTCAAAGCTAAAACTGCCTAAAATGTTAATACTAGGAGCAATAAGGAATATATGCATGTATTTGCAGCCGAAGCCTCTCTATGCAACTCCCACCAAAACAGAGGCATCCTGGTTGGCCAAATATCTACACTTTGGTACCAGAACTTGTCCCTCTATCCTGCTGCTCAGATGTCATGTTTTTATGCCACTGAGACTCACTGCAAATCTGCCTTATGACTAAGCACCACTTGCTGAAACATAAATATATTATAGAGAGATACTTTTTTGCTCTTACTCAGGAGTAAACAGTTTCCAAAGAGAATTCACTGAGCCAAAAAAAATAAACAACCAATCAAACCCCCCAAACCCCATTTGTCATGCTGTTAGCAACTTGAAACAAAACTGAAGTCCCCAGCCATCATCCTAAAATATTATTGTGGTATTCCACTGCTCAATATCAAACATTTGAAATATGAGTTGAAAGGGGTGCTGAGGGCAGGACTTGATCTAGAGGTCCTCTGCTTGCCAATACTTGTCGTGTAGACAGAACAGCTAAGCCAACAAGTGGAGAGCATGGAGAGACACTACAAGAAATGCATTTGTACTAATTTTTGCCATTTAAAACTTGGACATCTAGTCTTCCTTCACAGTCACTGAGGAGACACTGACCCCTCAAGAGGGCAATCGATCCTGCCCATATTCAGATGGAAGGTTCTTTTTGGAGATATTCTTTCAACTGACTGCAAAGGCAGCCTAGACAACTCCTTCACACTAGATACCTAATTTTTAGAGAGGCAGTGGAAGGGGAAACACATCCTGTCACGGAGTTTTAAAGGTTTTCTCATGACTCCACAGGCTTGACAAGATCAGAAAAATACCACACCACGTGTTTTTGTCACACAATTTACTTGTACTCAGGTCAAGGTGCCTCCTTTTTTTATTCCTTAACTTCCTATATTTCAACTGTTCTCTATAAGAATGCCTCTAAACTTGCTTTTTATGACCAGACATACATCTAGACTGTAAAATACTTTGGAGCAGATTATTAGTCAGCAAAAGTTAAATGTCAAAGCAGGCCAGCCAAGCTGAATACAGTTAAGTTCTTGATTAATACCTCAATGTTTAATTATAGTGTTTGTTCCCAAGAACTCCTAAGTGCGTGTGTCTCTCTCACCGATTCACTGAGTGCAAATTACATCTGCTGCATAACTGGCTGCATATAGAACTAGTTCTAAAACATATACTTCCATTAATTTACGTTCAGAATATTACCAGCCTGCCTTTAACTAGTTCAGTCCAGCTTCCTCCAGAAGGAAAGCTTAGGCAGCTGTGCTGTACCTGGGCATATCTGCTGTGTGTCCAGCTGTCCATCCCTGTATGGTGCCCCTAATTTCTCTATCACCTTTCAAACCCTCCGGACAATTTCAGCCAAGTCAGAGGGAGGTACAGATATCTCAGAGAAATTAAATTCCTGATGTGCCATGAAAAACAGGACTGGGTAGAAAGAAGATTTAATTATGTCCTGCAATGGGGAGAAAAGCTGGAGCAGTGCTCAGAATCCATACAGGATTTTATCCTAGAAAACATATCCATAGGAAACCAGACATCATTGTTCCCAGTACTCTCATAATTGTCATCGATGAATGACAAATACCATACTCAGCTTAAAGTGATGTTACAGGGGGTATGAAATAAAAATCTGTTTCTCATCAATTCTTGATCTTAGATGCAGACTAGTTTGTTATTTTGCTCATGAGTTTTTGCTCCCTGGTGTGTTATAAATAGCATTATTGAAACAATAATAATAACCATAAAGTTTTGTTATGAAGGGGTGACAATTACAGAATATTAGACTTTGTACTACCCTGTGTGTTGCCTCAAATTCATGGCAGGGGAAATTTCCCATTCTGTGAGGGCTCTGCCTTGTCATTACCAGACACAAAGCAGCCTAACACATTTCGCTGCACTCCATGCAGTTTTTTACATAAGCATCTGCAGAGAAAACTGCATCCCCACAGCTGCGGTTAGTCATCAAACCGTAAGTCAATGGTCTCCCCATCTGCAGAACTGCAAGTCTCATGGACAACCTCCCTTGATGGCAGCCGAAATTTTGGTCACCTTTCAGTGACAAGACAATGTCCTAAGTTCAGTGCTACAGACTATTACACTTCAGTACTTAACTAGTCTATTTGAGGCTTTGCAGAGCTGATGAAAATGCAGAGCATTTGTTTGTAGACTCCCGAGACGACTGCTGCATAAAACATTTATTTTTGCAGTGGAAGTGCTATTAGCAAACTTCAGGCTAGCAGGAAAGGCTTAAACTGGGGTCATTCATGCTTGATTGTAAGCAAAACTAAACCCAGTATTTTCTTTCATGAGACAAAAACCGCTTGTATCCTACTTTTTCCACATACTTACTTTTAGCTGTGTAAATTGTAGGCACTACGACAGGAATCTTCCATCACAGCTAAAGTGTCGTTAACTGACTAGATAAATACAGCATGTAGATTTGAAATCCCACTGTCACCTGAAACACCACTGTCATTTTAAACCAAGTGCAAATGGAAACACAAAGGCCTTTTTTCCCCTTGGTAAAATATTAGGTACAAACCCAATGTGAAATAATTGTGGTTTACAGACCAGTAAAAGCCGTGCATTTGTGTATGTCAACATGTGTGCGTATTTACCACTCATACATCTTTAGAGGGAAAAATTAAACCTGTTTGAGTAGCCATTGTGTAGAAATATGCCATTTTGGGAGCTCCAGTAAACCGGAAAGATATGGATTTGACGGATGGACCACTCAGTGGATAAGGAATTAGCTGGATGATCGCTCTCAAAGAGTTGTGGTCACTGGCTCGATGTTCAAGTGGAGACCAGTGACAAGTGGTGATCCTCAAGGATCGGTACTGGGACCGGTGCTGTTTAACATCTTTGCTGATGATCTGAACAGTGGGATCAAGTGCACCCTCAGCAAGTTTGTAGACAACACACTGGACAGAAGAGATGCCATCCCAGAGGGACCTGGACAGGCTTGAGAGGTGAGCCCAGACCAACCTCATGAAGTTCAACAAGGCCAAGTGTAAGGTCCTGCAGCTGGGTTGAGGCAATCCCAAGAAAAAATACAGGCTGGGCAGAGTATGGACGGAGAGTAGACCTGAGGAGAAATACTTGGGGGTACACTTTTTCACAGTGAGGGTGACAAAGCCCTGGAACAGGCTGCCCAGAGAGGTTGTGGAGTCTCCTTCTCTGGAGGCATTCAAAACCCACCTGGACACGTTCTTGTGTGATCTACTCTAGGTGATCCTGCTCTGGCAGGGGGGTTGGACTCGATGATCTTTTGAGGTCCCTTTCAGCCCCTGACATTCTGTGATACTGGTGGATGAAAAGCTGGACATGAGCCAGCAATGTGTGATCACAACCTAGAAGGCCAACTGTATCCTGGGCTGCATCAAAAGCATGGCCAGTAGGTCGAGGGAGGTGATTGTGCCCCTCTACTCTGCTCTGATGAGACCCCATCTGGGTCCAGCTGTGTCCAGCTCTGGAGCTCTCAGCACAAGAAGGACATGGACCTGCTCAAGTGAGTCTAGAGGAAGGCCATGAATATGATTAGTGGGCTGGAACACTTCTGCAAGGACAGGCTGAAAGAGTTGGGTTTGTTCAGCCTGGAGAAGAGAAGGCTCTAGGGAGACCTTATCATGGCCTTCTAGTATCTGAAGAGGTCCTACCAGAAAGCTGGGGAGGGACTTTTTACAAGGGCTTGTAGTGATGAGATGAGGGTTAACGGCTTCAAGCTGAAAGAGGGCAGATTAAGATTAGAAGTTAGGAAGAAGTTCTTCACTATGAGGGTGGTGAGGCATTGGAATGGGTTGCCCAGGGAAACTGTGGATGCTCCATCCCTTGATGTGTTCAAGATCAGGTTGGATGGGGCTTTCAGCAATCTGCTCTAGTGGGAGGTGTCCCTGCCCATGGCAGGGGAGTTGGAACTAGGTGATCTTTAAGGTCCCTTCCAACCCAAATCGTTCTATGATTCTATCAGGCATGAGAACACAATTCTGGGTCATAAAGCCCAATATGGGGCAAGAGTTGTGGGAATGCTTCCCTTCCTTCAAACATCAGGTATGGCTGGCTCACAAAATCAGGAAATGAGGTGTTTGGACGATATTATATCAGTTAAGGCACTTCTTGCATTTCAGGAGATGTTTACCTAGCTGTTGGCAGCATTTTTTTCCCTGTGAAACATATTTATTAATAACACATGAAACGGTTAAATCTAAATGAGAAGTGAAAGCCACCACAAAGCTTCTTCATACATACCTGGACCTAGGAATATTTTCTGTGCTTTCCCTCAACAGAAGGTCTGAGATCAGTGTCTCTGGGCTTGATCTCTTTCCGTATCTAGGAAAAGAGAAGATAGGTATATTTTTGCACACGTCAGTTTTTAAAAAAAGGGAAGACTAAGCATGGAACCATTAAACAAATCTTTTCAGAAAAACTGAATAGAGCAGACAAAAATATAATTTTCCAGCAAGTATTTTAACTTGACTTAGCCATGTGAGAAAATGTTGACTCTTCAGTATTTCGTTGGATGCATTTTTTCCATAATCATATTACACGATAGCATTGACAAACTCTGAATATCTCAATTCAATGGTTGTTCCTGGATACTCTTGCGCCTTACTGATGTGAGCACGGCGGAATGGAGAGGAAGCTGTGTATGGCGTGGCCTCGAAGCATGTCATTCCTGCCTGCAAAGCCAGCTCCATCATCTCATTAACTTTCACACCAGTTTAGATGCTACTGCATTGTAAATGAGGAGTCAATTTTAGCTATGAAATAAATAGAAAACTAACTCACATATGCCATGTTACCCAAGGAACTAGCCAAGATTTTTTCAAGACAGCTAGTGCAACTGGGGCTGCCCGACACACAGCACATGAGGTTGTAAAAACTGAGCTGCCCTAAGGTAGTATCATCACTTTTGAACTTTGTGGCCATGGGAGGGAAAACTTCCTGAATCAGAATTCTTCAATAGCTTCAATATCAGTCACCAGGATATCACTGGCTACCTTTGTCCTATATTTACACAGCACCTGTCTTTCTATTGTTTTTATTCTTTGGTTTTGTTTTTTGTTGTTGTTGTTGTTTTTTTAAATCCTGGATGCTCTACAATGCACAACAATGAAAATACTGCAATTCCTTGTTCTTTGGAAAAAAAAACAACTCTTTTCCTGAAAAAAAAAAAAAAAAAAAGTGACAAGTGCAGCCAGCTTGACAGATACTTCTTCACTGTAAGGATTCATTAGGCTATGAGTGATAATTATAAGAAAACGCTCCCTTGGTTGGAAAGAATTAAGATCATGGTTTGCAACTCGTGTATGTAATTAGTCTGAATCATTAACAGCTTTGTGGATGCCACTTGAGTGAAATTCTGATTCCAGAGAAATTAAAGGTGTAAGTAATGACTTTGATTTTATCCACTGCTATTAAGATGTTTCTCCAATGACTTGATCTAAATTTTGGGGTGAAAAAAACAGCCAAACAAACCCTTCCCAAACTGTATTTCCAAAGCTAGCAGTTTTATCTGTTGATGGCATGACTTACTGAAAAGTGGAAAGATACCTCACTTTTTAATAATTTCATTCAATTTTTGGATTTTTACATTGCCTAAATCATTTTAGTACCTCACCTGTGCCGCAGGAAGACAAAACATCAGTATCAGAATTTCAAAGTAAATTTCGTAATCTAACCTGACTGAAAAGAACCAGCCAGACATAGTAAAATGCTATTACAGTAACGCAGTCGAGCATGATTCTGAATCAGATACCTTGCACTTCAGCACCACAAAGGGATTTCTTTCTTTCTATTTCCCTATGCCAACTGATATGTAAGTGAACTGGACTTCAACTGAGAGGGAATTTAATTTGCTGTTATTTTAAAGAAATCGATTTAACAAATCAACCACTTGCTCCAACGGTTTACGCTTGGGCAAAACTCCCACTAATCTCTTGGAAAGTTTTGTCTTAATATGAAATGGGTAGCAACTCTCTAGAGCGCAGAGATTCAGCTCAGTCACAAGGATGACTGTGTTGGGGAGATGCTTTTTACACGAGTCCCTTCAGAGCCTGGGCTGGACCAGTGCTGCTCGCTATGCCGGATGGACCCACCATGTCCTCCCTTAGCAAAGCTGCACATGAGGTGACTGCCAACTGGGACCAACTGGGCTGACCAAGGAGCAGCTGCTCCTCCTATCTCAGGTGCCCAAGTCTCCTGTCTGCCCCATAATTTTGCCACTGGGATAAAACCATGCTGCGGCCATAGTAAATAGAGGTCATGGACAAAGTCAATCTCTTCTTACCGAAGCAAATGCTTTGGGAGATCTTTACTCCAGCTGCTCAGTGCTCTGCTCCGTGTCTACCCTGCCCAACCTTGAGACAATGTGAACACGCAAAGCCAGCCCTTCACTTACTGTTTGGTAAACACTCTTGTCAACTATCATAGCTGTTCTAAAAGAATAAAGCTCCAAGTCTTGTGAAAATACCTAGTCAGTTTTTGTGCTCAGCTTGAAATGTCAAGGCGTTTTTTTGGGCATGCTGATAACCCACAACTCCAGCTGAAGTCAAAGGGATCGAAGAGTAAATGTACTTATTCTGATCAGGGACATAATATCTCAGATTCAGCAAAATCTCAAAGCTTCCTATGAAAAACTGGGTCTTGAGAGTCAAATCCCATTGATGTCCAAGGCTGGCAGTGGGATCTGAGGGATTTCAGAAGTATCTTGTAGGCTTGATTCAGAAGACTGTTCAAAATGCCCGAGCTCTTAAGATCTGCTCCCTTCCACATTAAAGGGTGTTGACATGAAGCGGGAGCAGCAGTACTGCCCAAGGCAGACACACTTCCATATTCTCTGCCCTGCCTGTGATTCGAGCCAGTTCCAGGAGGAATGGCCTTATTGTTTTGCTACGGCACAAAACAGCCACAGATACGAGATCAAGCTACAAGGGACAAGAAGGGAAGAGGGTCTGTAGGCAAAAGGGAGTACAGGTAGTACCAAGTAGCAGAAGGAGAAGTGATTCAAGTAAAGATGAGCTCATGAAAAACAAGTCCCCGGAACAGTGCAGTAGAGGGGTGTGAGGCAAGGACCATAGAATGGTTTTGGTAACATAGGTGGGACAAATCCAGAGACACACAGACATCTGCAGGGTAGAAGTCTGCATCTGTGCTGCTCACCTTAGGCTCTCTTTTAAGTGATAAAGACCTAGCACCTAAGGAACAAGGAATCTCATCAGAAATGAGCAGTCTGAAATAGGTCTGGCGACCTGCAGCCGACAGGTACCTGTTTCCCTCAGCTAACCTCAAGGGAGTATAAAGTTGACAGGCACAGAAGTCTCAAGCTAAACGAGATGGATCTGAAGGAGAAGCAGCTCAAAGGAGAGAGGGAACAAAGCAGCCACACGGACAAGGTCTAAAGACCATCTTTCCGATGGTTGGGAAGGAAGAAGCTTCATGGGAGCTGGGGTGAAGAACTTGTGGGTCACAGTAGCTCAGAGCAGAATGACACTCAAATGCTTGGGTTAGACCAGAAGCAGAAGCCAGGAGGATGTGCCAGAAGGTTATTCATAATCACAAAAGCATCAAACAAGACAAGACAGATGAACCTGAAGAGGGAGAAACAAGCATTGATCTCCTCATCGTTTCCCAACTGCTCCATCTCACTGGTTGCACAGTGACCTGGCTGCAGACACCAGGTCTGGTGGGAGGCCGAGCACGGCTTGCTCACACACCCTCAGGAGGAGCAGGGTGAGCCCCTGCACCCCTCGCCTGCCCGCTGTTACAGGATGCCCCAGCAGCACCATGCATACAAGGCAGAGGCAAGAAGCTGTAAGGAAACAGAAAGCTTCCAGAACATCTGCTGAAACAGACTCAATCACCATCCTTAGACAGCTCAAAATGCTTCAAAAGTTACTGATTCATTTTGCAAGTGACTGTGTCACTGCCAGAACAGGGAACCCCCAGGAGCTCAGTTAAGGTTTCCAATCAGAGGCAGCAATTACTTTATTTCTACACTATTAATTTACCACATAGTGGAAGCAGCACATTTTTTATTTTTTTTTTTTTCCCAGTTAACCTACGTTATCTACTTTAAAATGGGTATCATGAAGTTGCTATTGCAGTGGGTGGTCGTTTTTTCTCTACCCGCTTTCTTGTACTTTCCAGGTCAATTCTGTTCCCTTTAAATACGAGAGGGTGGGTGGGAAATCTAGGCAAAAACTGAAGAACAAAATTTAAATTCTGCACTATTTTCTTCGTCAGCAATAATGACTACTTCGGTTCATTTCAGAACGCAGATTCACACAGAAGAATGAAAGCAGTCAGTCTCTGAGTTTTGTACTTGCACCCCAGAAATTAGGAATAAAAAGCCACCCAATCAACATTAAAGCAAGCATACAGGGCACACACCAGAAGTGGAGGTTGAATACAGAAAGGAGGGTTTGTTTGGCTGGCTTTGGGTTTTCTTGTTTGTTTGTTTTTAAATATGACTTGGTTTTGGACAGGAACCACATTTGAAATCAGAGATAAAAGAAACAGAAGAGATGAGAGATCAGCTTGGAGATCTCACTGCACGCAAGGGAAAAAGGCAGCAGAGGCTGAGCTCGAAAATCAGATTATTTTAGCAGTAATCCAGACAAAAAGTTATCTGGGCACAGACGATGACACACAAGCATCCCATAAACATGAACGAGTTGTGAATATTGCTTTAAAAGTTCAGGACCGAAGAACCGTATTTCTATCAGCCTCTTCATCGGCGTTACGCTATTAGTGCCCTGGCAGACAACGTTATGGCTTTGCTGGGAAAGCTCTCAGTTACACAACAGCCTCCCTTCTAATTTAATTCTTCAGACTTCTAGAGGGACAAATGAAAGCCTAATTTTAGACCTTTCATCTGGTTTTGATGTTAAATAAACAGATAAATATGTCAAAGCTCTTCTGGGTCACATGCTGTTCAGGGTCTGCAGGGGAAACTTCTATTAATCACACAGGCTAACCTGGGCAGGTGCTCCCAAAGACAATTACTTTTTATAACTATTTGCACTTTTTTCTGACTGAGCCTTTACCCTTACTTTAACAAGCCCAGTCATTCCCAGAAAGCCAGTTAGATCCAGGCAACTTCACACCCTTTTCTCTTCCAGCTTGGGCTCTTGCTTGCAGTCGTGAGAGAGTTTTTGTTAGGGCTAGTGGGGTTTTTGGCACTCATGGCTTCATGAAGTAGCCGGCAAATCACAAAGTAGTTGGACTACTACAACTCCTCAGCGGGGCTAGAGGGACACTTTCGCTCATCAGAATCTTCACTAGAGTTGGCAGCAGCAATAGAAGCGGGAAACTGTTCCTACTGCCCTATCTAACTCTCCAGCTCCCAGGTTAGTTATGTTTTCTCTCCCCTTTGGGGGTATCACCCTGCACATGCTGCCCCGTGGTTCACAATCCTGGCTGTATCAGGGCTAGAAAGGGCTGAGAGGGCAGAGACACCATCGTTATCCCTGCTCCTTCTGCCAACTGGTGGAAATTCAGCTCCAGACTCGGAGGCGACTCAGGGGTGCACGGCTGGCGCTCTCTCAAGGGAGTCTGTGCAGCGCACCTTTCTCCGTGTCGGCGGGGGAAGCAGGGTGAGACCCCCAGGTGTCAGAAAGTACTCAACTTTCAACCCCTAAGCCTCGCCAAACCAAAAGACAGCTCCGGGGTCTGGGAAAGGGAGATGCTGGCTCTGCCTACCTCTGCCTGGTGATGAGGTTGATGTAGTGCCTCAGCGCCGAGTAGTATCTGGCCATGTCCTCTGCGGGAGCGTCCTCGCCGGGGCTGTCCGGTTTGGAGGGGTACGCCTCTGCCAGCGTTCCCAGGCAGACCAGCAGCGACAGGGCGAAAGTCAGCACCGACACCCAGAGCCTCACGGTTCCCTGCATCTGCACGGCGGGGTGNCTGCGGCTCGGCTCTGCCCTCGGCCCCGCATGTCCCGCGTCCGGCCGGGAGCCGGTCTCTGTGCCCGAGGTCGGCAGGAGAAGGGGAGCGAGTGTGGGGAAGGAATTTACCCCGCTGCCCCACACTGGAGAGGCCACAAGCTTCAGCTTCTTAGCTGGAGTGCTGCCGAACATAAAGCCAAGAAAGTAAAACGGGTTGAGACAACCAAAAATACCAAATCAGTGCCACAGACTCCAGCATCACACCTACTAATTGGGTAAAACTTGAGGTTTAACTGCAGCAATGAAATTGTACTTCATTCCGTGCCCACTCTGCCAAGAGGACCCTGTACACCCCTGCCCGGGTCTACCTTCGGATTGCCTTTCCTCAGCTGACCCTACTCCGTTTTATTTTTGTGCCTGAGCCACATACCACAGAAAACAGCTCACCAATGCCATGGGATTACAACAGCCTTTCCAGTAGCTGTCCCGACCCAAGAGAACCACAGCTGAATCTGAGACACGACAACTTCTTGGGACTACAGGGATTGATCCAGCCAAGGTGCCCGATCTACGTGTCTCCCTAAACTCATTCAGACTCACAGTCAGTGGGGAGAAATGGGCAACCTGACAGCGATCTGATCCCTCGTACAATGGAGGTCTGAAACAAGCAGAGTGGGCATCTTCTGGAGAAATACCCTTCTCCACTGATAACAGCAGCATCCTCAGCAACTGAGCCGACTATACATCTGGCCACCAGAGTGCCTGAAGTTGGGGAAAATGAATCTAATTCAAACAAAGTCTCAGAATTCGTTGAAGAGTTTGACAGAGTTGGAAACTATTAACACATACTAGTAAAACTCATTCTTTAGAAACAGGTAATTTGATTAGCATCTTGATGACCAATGACTAATTCCAATTGGAGTGACAAATCATGACTCTAATCCTATCTTACTTTTGCTTTAATTTGACGGTAAAATAACAATCACCCAAGTAAGAACATCAGACATACTGACAGAAAGCTTTAATACATATTCTAAAATGATACCATACGTATGCTACTGTAAATGTAGTTATTATCATATGCAGTTACTGGCTTCATAATAAGGCAGCAGATTCTGCAAAACAATGTTCACTTTGCAAAAACAAAGCCAGACATCATTTTCATCACTCCAGAAACAGAATCTCAACGTTATCTGAAAAACCCCTTAGCAAAGAAATGGCTCTTGTGGTGTGCAAGGAAGCTCACTGAACTATATCCAGTTCAAGCCATGGAAGCAAAGAAAATTCCAGAGCTTTTAACAAGATAAATTTGTACATCTTCACGACTCCATAGTGCACTGGCCAAAAGCCTTACAGCAAGGTTATAGGCTGCCTTTTACCACATACTGAGTGAAGAATTTTAGTGTCTGGGAATATTTTTCCATGTCACAGTCAGCAGGATTTCAGCAGATCTGTGCATAGGGTGACATCACGTCTTACAGAATGGCTTCACTGCATCCCCACGCGCTCTGTCCTCCCACCTGCAGCACTCCTGCACATTTGGTGCTCACACTGTCCCCACGTCGGCTCAACAGAAGCAGCTGATGTGACAGTGATACCTGCGGCACTGCAAAAGGCCTAGAGGGTAACTGTGCTCTGGCTCCACCAGTTTCCTTTTGCTGCACTGAATCCAACGAGCTGCTTAATCCAAAAGTTGCACTGGTACAGCTTATCAGCTTTTCTGGGGTGTAGGGAACGAGTAGTGACAGATGAGAGACTAAAGCATCTGGGAAGGTGTTTCACAACAGCAGCTCTCACCAGCTTCACTCTGATTCTGCCACAACCATTTGCCACCAGCTCACAGGACTGAGGGTGACTTTCTCACCGTTAAACTCTTCCACAACTTACAACTGAGACTGCTTCTCTCCCACTAGGACCATATTTTTACACTATCAATCTACAAGGCAGTTCAAAGAAAGAGGAATGCAGCCGGAGAGGGCTGAAAGACACAGGCATAGCTTAAGTATGGCACCACTTAGATATTCACATTTTTTCTTTGCCAAATACTACGGGCTTGCAGACGTGCAAGTCCAAGCAACACTATAGAGAAGCCATCAAGAGCATGAAGAGTATTTATCCACATCCAGAGAGAATTACAGGAGTTTCAAAGTGGCTATCAACACCACGTACAGCAACAATGGGAAAAGAAAAGTGAAAAGAAACACGACAGTCAAGTTTTACCTACATTTTAGTGTCATGAAACGTAAAGATTCAATAGACAACTGGTTAGCCTACAAATTTCAGATTACACTAAGTACAACAAGACTTCCAGATATCAACATATTAAAAGTAAGATTATACTGTTCTACAAGCAGCATAAATGTGAAAGAAAATTCAAGTCATTTATGCAATCATATATATATTACTGTTAATTAAACAGGGGCATGATATTTGACTTAATTAAAACCAAATTTAGTGTGGTTAACTTTGGACAGACTATTATTTATGGCATCCTTCCATGCTAGGCATGGAATTAAAGCTGTTCTTTATTACTACAAATGCACCTAATGTCATTTTCTTCCTGCAACGAAGTGCGGTTGTGTGCCTCGGTGATCTTAAACTCAGATCCCCTAATAGTCCATTAATAGTCCTTATTTTAAATACAAGAATAAGATCGATCTAGCAGTGAAGTGTTAAAAATTGGAGCCCAAGGAAGAAAATTTATGTGGTACTAGAGACATGGAAATGGCAGATTTTATCAGCTGATGTTGCCTGTGCTATTGCAGTTAAAATGTCTCACTGAAGTTTTCCATAGCTGAGCAAACCTTCCAGAAATGCTGAATCTTTAGGACGGGAAGTTCAGTCAGATAAGCAGTGTATAATTATTTAGCAGTCACCTGAATTTATCTGAACCTATGTGGACAGAAAATGGGGCTGTTAATCTCACAAAATCAGGCTCTCACACTCTTTACAGTATTGCTGATTTCAGTCTGCTTAGAAATACTTTCAGAAAAGCTTCTTGTTGTGCTTTGATACATCACAACAGTACCTACATTGCCAAATTTTTTGGTTTCCCTTTCCATACTTTTATTCACCGCCCCCTGTACACACAGTAGGAGTTGAACAGAACACCCTCAAAATTAAAATGACCACCCCTTCCTGTGTGCTCAGCAGCAGTACTGCTTTCAAGAGGCATCCGTGCGAGCCCAGCAAGCGTTCAGCAGTTTTTTAATACCCCCAAAAAGTTGGGCTTGGCCTAATTATAAACTACATTAAAATATAGGAGAAAAGAAAAACCTAATGGATCAAACGAAAGGCCCATCTATCTTGTCCCCGAGGGCATCTAAAAGCAGAACCCTAAAACTGTCAGAATAGGAAAAGCACATGACACTATTTTCCCACTATAACTTTTCCCAACCTCTAGAAAATTATGGCTTAGAGACTTCCTAACTAGCAGCCGAGGTTTAGTATATTACAGTAAATTTGGAGCATCACCAGCCTCCTGTGGCCATCCCAGAGCATTCCTGCTGCGTCTTACAGGATAGGAATGGAAGTCATCAGCTGGCATCATTCCTCTGTTACCGGTTGGAGGCAACTACCTGTCCCCTCTCCATGCAGCACCAGAACAGTCCAGCACTGGTTCTCAGGAGATGAGTGGTATTCAGAGAGCACGGCGGTGAGTGCCTTCACATGCCATGGCGGTGTGACACCTCAGGCACCCAGCTACACACCGAGTCACAGACCCATCTGGGTGGCACCTCCTGCCCCCAAGTAGGGAAAGGAAAAGGCAGCTCTCCTTGACATGAGCTACTTCTGGTGATGCACGAATGGCTCCCATACAATTACTTGACTGGGAGCTCCAGACTCGAGATGGAACACAAATAAATCCCTTGATATTTAAAGCAATGTTGTTCACAGCTCCATGTCAGAGGCCCTGCAAGCATTTGACTCACAATCACAGCAACATATGACCAGAAATCAGAAGAATAAAACCTGATTTCAATGGAATCTTATAATGCAAGTTTTGCCTCTTGGTTTTTGTTTTTTTTTCCTGAAAATACAGCCAGAGAGATTTCTGGAACATTGCAACAAGGTCAGAGGGGCATCAGCAATTGCCCTGCGGACACACAGTTACAATGCACAGTTTTGACAGAAGCACGACAATGCTCAAATAAGTCACAAAACCAAACCCAGTATTTACAACTGTAATGACATTTGTTTTGCTATACCTTGTTCCTTTCCCCACTCCCCCAGGACAACAGAAAAAAGAAAGACATATTAGTAGGATGGAGATCAGAACACTACCTCTGGCAACACGTCTATTTCTGAGACCAAAGTCAGTAAAGAACAGCTTACAAGAAGAGAGTGGTTTAAAGCAAATGAATCAAGTGTTTATAGTAGAAACAAAAAAGTTCTCCACACTGAAAGTGATTTTTCATGAGTGTAAGATGAGGATGTTGGCAAAGCAGTCATGACTTAAAGACAACCAGAATGACTAGAACTAAGCATTCTCTGCTGTAGTGTACACCTTCACTTCAGTACCCTTAAAGAGGTAAATAGGAGAAAAAGTGAGAAGTCCAGAGAGGCCACACTGTAAGATTGTGCTGAGTGACTCTGCCTGAAACTGAAACAACAAAGGACTTGCCTGAAACGTAAGAGATATCAGAGGTTGAGGGGATTGTGCCAAGGACTGAAGAAATCCAATCACACACACATGGAGAACTGTCACACATCTTACCTGCAGGGAGTAAATCACAGAGACAGATGTAAGACATCTGCAAAGGCTTCTGAAAAACCCTGCTATGTGCGTTCATTCACAGAATATTACTACTTATTGATATGTTTACAGAAGTTAATTCATCTACATCCAAGGCACTGGAGCTGAAAAACATACTTAAAATGTGGATATTACACACACACAAATCTTCTCTTCTAGCAGATTCACTGTCCAAGCACAGTCATAATCACTTTTGCTTCCTGTCCTGCAACATGGACACAGCTGAGAGTTAACTTTCTCCCATGTGGTTTCATAGGTTTTATGAGTTGAATGCTTTATTACTTGCCATGGCATGCGGCACAGGAAACCTTAAGTGCCAAAGCTGCAGCACTTTTTAAAAGTAGATCTAAACTTGCAGACAGGGGTGACACATTGATTAATTTCAGGGTAATACAAGATGAGATTTACCTCCGCTAGTTTTGGCTATTGTTTTAAGAGCAGGTGGCTGCAGAGCAATTCACGTGAGATAAATACCCATCACAGCTGGGAACACACCAGGAAATGCTCCTCTTTCCCTGTTGTCTTAAAACATCCAGAACATAAACTACTCAATCACACACAGTCAAAGAAACTGAAGAGCAAACCACACTCTGGTGACAGGGAACCTCTTGCCATCACAAGGGCTTGGATACCACAGAGGACCACAACAGCCATCCATACTAGAAGTTATTTTTATTTTATACCGACACACACACTTGAAGTGACTGGCTTAGGATTTAGGAAAGGGTCATACACTTAAGACAGGACTGTACTGATTCTACTGGTCTCGCAGAGCAAGGCCACATGGAAATGTCTTGTTATACTCCTAAAAAATCATCTGAATGGTCTTAGCTGTGCACTAGCCTTATGCAATTTGACTGTATCTTAGCTCATGGCTTTTCACTCTTGCCAAATGGCACAAATAAACTCCACGTTCAGTCATTAATTCAATAATTCTGATATCAGGAAAGAAATGTTTATCCATCGTTCTGTTGGTGCAGTTTGGAGCAAAAGAGCGTGAGAGCTGTAACAGTAAGAGCGTAACAAGAATATGGATTACAAACTCTACCACTGAAATATACTTTCTGAAGTTCTTAAAACTAATTATCTATTTCATATTTTAGTTCTTATTGTCTTTTCTTAATCCAATCTCACAGCTTTCTGTCAGGTACTAAGGTCCTGTTAAAATAAATTAAAATACATCTTCAACAAACACGACTGCACATGGATTCTGCCTGATTTAAGTACATGTATTCTTCTTTTCCTTTGCTTGCATTATGGCAATATGTTCTTGTTTACTAATATCATGCGTTACTTTACTGAAATTAGAAGTGATATTATTTATGCGAATAGACGCGATTATGGTGCCCCTCCTCCTACTGCTGTGCTCTCTGTAGCCTCACCTGCTAATTGTTACCTGCTGAGAGATTACGTAAATAAACACAGAGTTAGCACTTCGTAATCACCACGCTGGTATTTGAGTGTAAGATCTTGCAGAAATACCTTTCTTTCTACACTCTCCCGTGAGAGACGGAACAGACTTGAATACTTTTGGCTCCGTTTATTATGCTATGCTAACCTCCATCCAGGAAAGCACAAAGGGCTTTAGAAGAGCTGTCATACTGAACAGGAACCAAATTCTAGGAAGCATCAGCGTTGGTCAGACAAAGGGATCAGCTGCAGGCTGGAAGCCAAAGGCCACGGTCTGCCAGTCATGCTACAGGTACAGCCCTCAACAACAATTTCACAGAATCACAGAATATTAGGGTCTGGAAGGCACCTCGAAAGATCACCAAGTCTAACCCCCCAGTTTCCTAGCCACCTGGCAACTGGAGACTGTCACCTCACTGTTGAGCAGTCAGTGCATCTTCAAAACAAATGCACTGGCACAAAATTCATCATTTTTGCACAGTATTCAAAGTATTATTATTCAAATAAATATAATCAGAAATCAGTGCAGAACCCTATACTTCATTGAGGAGGAACGACATGCGAGATACCCACAAATCTGTGTTTTCTAAGGTACCCATCCCCACAGTATTTGTTTGCAACCATATAAAGTATGCACGTCTGTGAAATTATCTGTACATCTGTTTCTGGGCACAGAAGAACTTGCCAAATGTGTGATCATTTGCACACTTCGATGTGTTCAGATGGAACCAATAAAACACTGTTTTCAAGAAACAAAATCTTAACTGCACAGTGCAATTCTCCAAATCTTATTTGTTTGTTTCACAGCAGACTTGATAGATATTTGTAAAACAAGCCAACATTTCTCCGGTTATAAGGATTTACATGATCTCTAAATATATTGCAAAGATTTTCTGGCACTTGCTTGGATGTCTGTTCTGTATTTTTCTTAAGCTTTTAATTGTTCAGCACGGTTCCCCATTTCTCAAAAGTTTCCACACAATTTGTTTTTTTTCCAAGCCAAAGAAAAATCACATTCAAAAGACGATCCATTACTTAAAGGCGTTAGGGCAAACCAATCCCTACTGTAACCATCTCAAACTCAGCGGTGCTATTGAATTGTGGTGAATTCATCACTGTGATGAATTAGCACATCTGCTTTTAATGTACTGACCTTGCAGTGCAAAATTAATATGACATTACTTTTGCATTGTCACAATGATATTATTACTGAGTTTCTATTCCCAAGTTTTCTGGTAGTTTCTAGTAAAGGCTGACAGCAATATGTGGACAAAAGTCAACCAAAATCTCCCCTAAACCCAACCAGATAATTGGAAAACTGTCAGTAACATTGGGCCTACCTCGGGGTTATAGATGCTTTCACTTCTGGAAAAGACCATGCTAATTCATCTGCCACCCAGGCTATATAACTACTAATGGAAATAGTTTGAAGTGTGTCGCAACAGGACTTGCTGGTCTATTTAACTACAGTGTGGCCACTTGCTCAGCTCGTATCAGGAGCAGGACTCTCATTGGCTGTGTTTAAAAAGCAGTCGCAGATCTATTTTCAGGTGAGGCGTTAATTTTAGTGTTTACTGTGTTTGAAACCAGTGTTTTCAGCATGTTTCTGCCTCTAAAAGATCTTAACGTGCTCACTCAGTCATGAGATGGATAATAACACTACAGTACAGAAAACAAACCCTATACATTTACAGAAATGGTCTCTGCCCTTCTAGGGAGCTTGAAGAAGAGTAAGATAACCCCCCTCCAGTTATGTACTGAAGAGGAGCCATACAAACAGGCAGTCTCATTACAGTGTGGCATCACCTCATGACTGGGGAGGTTTTGTAGTCCTGTGCAGATTTTAGGAATAAATTATTCCCATGATGGACTCCCAAAGTCTCATTTGTCAGCAACTTGGACTGCTGGTATGATATACCAGCACTAGTACAGGTCAGACTCACTCTGGGTTTATTCCACTGAAATGATATTTTCTTTATAACTTGTCTGTGCTGCTTATTACTGAAGTATCCAAAAGTGCTGGTCTTGTATCTGGCGAAGCAGCGACTAAAACTTGGGGAGAGGAAAATCTTTGCAAAGGGAGCCCTGGCAGGAGTGGGAACACTGACTTGAGTGGTTTAACTTGCAAGAGAAAAATACAATCCTATTCCCCGTTAAAAGCACGTGCCCTAATGAAGTCAACGAGCAGTGCCTTTTGACTAAAATAATTTGCAGGGTCTTCTGTAGGAGTTCACTAGGCACCCCCTGCCATACCACATTCTGCATGGACTAGAGACTCAGCACACACACTGAACATGTTGCTACATGAATAAGTGGTCCCCCAGGAATCACACAGCCTCCAAATCTCACCCAGTGACTCGGGGAACCAATATCCCGCCTCAATTCCAGATTAAGTGGAACTGAGACAGTATGACTTTTAGGGTTTTTTTAGTTTGCTAGATTAAAATTACTTCTGAGATCTGCATGGACACCAGGATCAGATTGTGTTGTATATCTCTGCAAGCATGAACGCTGAACAGACTAAATCTAAGCTAAGCTCACCTCAAATGAGGAGCTGTCTCTTCCTTGTAGCTCTGAGAGGCATTCTGCAATTTCCTTGCAATTTCAGATTTCTAGTGGACTAGGTTTACATTGTGGTAGGACTAGTGCCACGAAGGCAAGGTGCCAGCAAAGCTAAACTCTTTTGTCATCCCTAAACCAGGGCAGTCTTGCCTGAACAGCTTCACTTTGTTCTGGTCATCTCTGACAGGTGTCATGTCTTCGAAGCTTATCATTTACAGAAGTCTTGGCTTTTATTTCATTTATTGTTATATTTATTCATTGTGATTAATGTTGCTCGTTCTCATGAGTCCAAATCACTGCGGATAAAAGAATCAAGGGGCCAAATGTAAATGACCATTCAGAGATGTTCAAAACCACACCAGCCACAAACCAATTCTTGCCTATTATAAAAATGAAGGTCATAATTGGAGGCGGGGGGGAAGAAGCCAAAAGAAAGAAAATGGATGACTATGTAGATCTGAATACAGATTATGAGCTAGGAATTTTAACACAAAAAAACTGGCAAGTGAAGAAAAAGGATGCAAAGCTATGGTAAATACGGCTAACAATAGTCAAAAAGACGTTTTGAACATAAAGGGAGGAAAAGGATTCCTAATAGTGGAACTGGAAATTATAAAATTGCCAAAAATAGTCCAGAAAAGGCCAAAGTGTTCAATAAATAACTGTTGTGTATTTGGCAAAGGAAGAGATGATGTAATCATTTCAGAAGAAAATCATGAAACAATTTTCACTCCAACAGTGCATCAGAAGGACGTCAAATAAGAGCTACTGAATTTAGACATATTTAGAGCATTAAGTCTCAAAATGAGTACATGAGAGTTTAAAAGGAGCTACGTGAAAACCCCTCCAGAGTACTAATGCTGATTTTTTAGTAACTCATGTAATATCAGAGAAGTTTAAGAAGTGGAGAAAAAGTAATATAACACCAGTATTACAG
>VWZK01019789.1:81291-130543 GCA_013396935.1 Baryphthengus martii | reverse complement strand
GGGGGGGGGGGAGAATAAATTATACAACTCAGGTAATTACAAGATTGTCAGTCTGACTAACATCAATCCCAAGCAAAATAAAGGAATGGCTGATACAGGACCCAATTAATAAGGAATAAAAGGGAGGCAGTATAATTATCATCACTCAGCGGGGGCTTTTGGCAAATAGATCCTGTCAAACTAACTTGATATCTAACTCTGATGAGATTACAAATTGGCTGATAGAGGTAATGGTGTCACTATATTTGGGCTTCCACGAGACATTTTATGCAGTCACTACCATATATTGCAAAAACCATTGATTGAGAACGCTATGAATCAACACTGCACACATTAAATGGATTAAAATTGGCAAGTGGTTACATACCAGAATGTCACTGCAAAGATGGGTGTTTAATCTAGAGATGTTCAGTGGGGATCCAGTCCTACATCAGTTCACTTTTTTTGCCCGAGATGTGGAACGAAACAGACAGTCATCACGGACGAGAACTGCAGATAACACAAAAACTGGGTGAGAAGTATATCATTAAGATGATAGATGGCTGATGCTGAGGGATTTAGGGTCCTTTATGACAGAGGTGATGTATGATATCATCACTCGTCAAAAAGCACACGCTTTCTCCCACACATACACAGACCAGCAGGAAGACACGTAAAATGGGGAATATAAAAGCAAACAGTCAATGTTTAGTCAAATTCTACCACATGGCAAGGTGGAGAGAAGAAAAAACCACACTATTAAGACCAGCTGGTGGTCATATGTCTAGAAACAAAGGAAGGAGGGCATCTCTGGGGATTCAATTTGGAGAAACAGCATCCCTTATGAATATAAGATCTCATCCAGGCAGGAACCTAACTCCCAGGAAGTAACATGTGTTCTCAGCTCAGTTCTGTGGCCAAAAAAGGAGCCCCAGATCTCCTAAAAAGATGAGGAGCTGGTCCTGGTTTTGCACTGAACGCTGGTGTAATCATGACTCGAATATCATGTCCTGGAAAGGACAGTGATAACTGAGAGGGATCAAGGCAGCACTGAGAAAGATTAAAGAACAAGAGGAAGCATCTGTTCGTAAAAGTGCAGGAACTCAATCTCTTTAGTTAATGAAAGAAAAAGTTAAAAGACAATTTGATGAGTTTGTAAGTACCTATGAGGAAATACAACTTTGCTAATGCGTTATTCAGTTCAGCAGACAAAGCAAAGCAAGTAAATGAAAGTTAAGGCTGGATATTTACAATGAAAATGAGAATAAAAATCCGGCTTTGGTAGAAAACAGCCTTTGAAACACATTTTCTGGCAATGGCAATTTTTAAACGAAGGCTGAATGTTGTTCAAAAGCCAGTACTCCAGATTAAACACAAATCAACTTACGAGAGTCCTATAGCCTACTATTGGGACCTACTTCTGCCCTGATGATGTAGTTAGGGGTAAAACTGAGTATAACTGACATAGAGATATCCCCCTGAGTCTGCAGAGAGCCTGAAATAAGAAATCAAAGAGGTCGATCAGCACGACCACCAGGCTCAGTACCGTTCACACCAGCGCTTGCTGAGCTGGACAGAGTGACATCAGCAGCGGGTTGTCAATCTGATAGTAGGAAAGAGAAGCAGAGAATGGTGCTCCTGCAGTACTGCAGTTGGCTGTTGAAGCAGTGAGCTGCTGGAGACCAGCAACCCACCCCCTCAGTGAGGCGGTACAATGTACGAGAGACAGGAATAAAACTATAGAATGGAGTGCAATGATTCCTAAGACCCCAAGACGGTTTAGCTTTCCCTGAGAAGTGATGCTACAACAGGGAACGCACTCTTACAAGTTCCCTTACAAGAACGGTGAATTCTGTATGCTAAATCTTATGTCCTTACTATTAACTACCCAAATAGCATCAGGTATGTAAGGAAGGAATGATACCATTAGCCCAGTACAAGTAGCATGCAGCAGGTAGAGGAAAAAAAACAAAATCAATCCATCAATTCCAAAAACATTTTTTCTATCTATTATCAAAAGGTACACACACTGAAACATAGAGAATGCTGTTTGTAGAAAGGGTGTGGACAGAGGAATCATGGGAAGAGGAAAAAGAAGCAGCAGTAAAAGGAGTTATTCTTAATAGAAGCAGTTTGTAATAAAAGGAAAAAGCCGTATCGAAGACTGTGTTGTGTGGTATGTAATTCAAGATTTAATCTAAATGCACCAATTTCCTTCACAAAACAATAGGTGATATTCTGAACTGTCAAATTAAATGGAGGGAAAATATTATCTACCACCCACTGCTTCCTGCATTTTGATAGTTAAAAACCTTCACTTCACTTGCAGAGTGCTTTAATTTGAGCCTTATGTTTTCAATTTCTCTCAGATCAAGCTCCTCATCTCCTTGAATTCTCCATAGATTCAAGGCTGGCATCAGAATAACAGAGGCAATCACTCGTTGCTAACAATGGCAAATACAAAATAAGCAGGAAAGAGACACACTCCTTGCCAGGCCTTGTAATTACAAATTTGGCTTGGTTCAAGCAAGTTCAACTCAATCCAGATTTTTCTGTAAATGCTGAGGGTCCAATTCCAACAGAAAAATGTTGCTGGAATTACACGAAGAATTAATTTAACCCAGATGGCTTAATGCCCTTGTGTTTCTCATGTGCACGTCTCTGGCTTTGTCATGCAGGAAGCCAATGCACACATTATAAACGACCAACAAAAACATTTTACGAGGAGCAGCTGGAAACTTTTACTGGTTTCAAACATATTGCAGGTATGGGTCTTTTCAGTCAATCCAGACTTTTTGGGCTTTTATGCTAAATATTTCCATGCAAGGGCACAATCCAGTTATACTTCTTCCTCCTTTCCTTTGTTTCTGCTTGATGAATTATTTTTTTGAAGCCCCCACTACAGGGAAAGCCTCCCTTGCCACAGCAGTGCTCAGTGGAATGGCTGATGGGAGCAAAATGATCACCAAACTGGTGTTCACTAGGTAGAATTTGATTCAGAAGTAGCTGGTAGATGCCCCCCAAAAGGGACATTTCCAGAGCAGTACCAGACTCCAGAAACATACAGAGAATGAGGTGAGCCTGAAGAGTCCTCCAGCCCAGAAGTGTACGCCCACCATGGCAGATGACCTTTTTCAGCTTCTACTCAGGACATTTGGTGCGGCAAATGTTTAGGTGCAAGGAGAAATACAACCCTCATACAAAGACACAAAATCAATACAGGATGAAATCAACTGAACTTTTATCAATCAGATTTCTGCTGGATGCAGAATTAAGTGCTAAATACCATGATTCCACCCCGTGCACAAGGTAGTTCTCTTAAGTTTTTTCAAATCCTTTTTGACATCTTTACTCTGTAGCTTTGACCCAGAAGAAAAAAATTTCTTTGTAGCATTCATGCATTTGGTAGAAAGAAACTGCCTTTTTTTTTTTCCTAGTCCAATCAAGCATATAAATTACATCCCAGCTGAGAATTCTACAGAATCAATTAATGAATAATTATTTTCTGACTAATAGTACTGTCTCTTAAATGCTTAAGGCAGGAGTAAGAAAGGCTATGATATTTAAGGAGGTGATCAATTTCCACAGTATTAATTGGTAATTCAAAGATGTGGTTCAACTCCTTCACAATCTTAGATAGGTTTGTTAATGCTCTGAGAGTCTGAAAACTGATTTAGCTCCGTGTACTAGAGTCTTTTCTTAAAACATAGGTGGTCCTTGGTCATAATTCTATTCCATCCTAACTTTGGAGAATTTCTTCGTCAGTCTTATTTTAGGCTAAGTGTCTACAAACCTCTTTGTGGTCTGTTAAGCCTTAGAAAACACAAATGCGAAACAGGAAGAGAACTTTCTTTTTTTCTGTTGTGTTTTTTTTTTTTTTTTGCAGCATACGAATCTCCTTTTAGTTTCATGTAGGTTAGTCAGACCTTCTCCCTCATTTTTCAGGAAGGGAATAATTTCAAGTAAGTCACATCCTTCAGGTCTCTTGCTAAACCAAAGACTGGTGAGCTGTACATAAAGCTATGGTTTCCCCACAGGAGAAGTATCACTGCTCTACTGAGCTCCCCTACAGTGATGCCACTCTGGGACCTCATTATCCACCTGGAGCTGAAAGCAGCCCCACACTGAGGCAGATGATAAGCTAACATTAGAGATTTCAGAGGCCATAATCTCAAAAAACAGGGTAGTGAGTGCACGGACAGCTCCATCAACAGTCATTACAATGAGGGTACCTAACTGATTCTGAGAAATTATATTCAAATATTTAAGCATAATGACCATAAAAACCCCTACAATGAAGCACTACCCACTTGTAATTGCTGATTATATGCTGGGGTTTTCAACTGAGGCTTTTTCCTTATTTGCCTTATTATCACAAAATTGGGCAGAGATAGTTAATATAATGCACACACAAAAAAAAATAAAAAAATCAGACCTCGTACAGAGCAATCTGTACTTTCCTTCCTAATTTTTAGATTTATTAGAGATAACACTAAGCAATTTCATGTTAAGGCAGAGTGAGGCATAATTGAATGCACTTTCTCTCATGTTGTGCATTGTTTTATAAAGCAGAAATAAGAACAAGTTTTCATAGAACAAATATAATGATCACTTCATTAACATCTTAAAGCCACTGCCAAGCACAGAGGCATATGTTCACCTGCCTGAATTCTCTGGTTTTTGTTTTTTTTTTCCTCCTCATGGCTCAGACACCCACATAGTTAAGAAATATCTTGGAAAACAGCTACGTTTGCAAAACATCTCCCCTTCCAGGACAAAAACCTGTTTACATTTTAGCAATGTTTACCCAAATAAAGCTCTGAGACACTTCATTAAGACATACAGCACATGAACAGTGGTATCCTGCCATCTACCTGCAAGATGAATGAAGACAAGGCTGTGGTCCTGGTGTTGCAGGAGCCCACTTTCACTCTTACCTTTACACACTGGATGTCCCCCTCAACTTACGTGGCTGACCTTCAAAAGCAGCCTGAAAGAACAGAGGAGAGGTTGGTTGAAGTTTTTTTATATCTGCTTGCTCCCGGTTCCTGGCCTAAAGGGTCTTCATGCTCTTTCTGAGACCTGTGGATTGGGAAGCTGTGGGAGAAACCACAAGCTCCCCATGTGCTTTTCTTTCATGGACTGAACGTTACCCTTTAATCAACTTCTCCATCGCAACAGTTGGGTTCCAAGGTTGCAACTGGCTGTCTGCAAGCTCCTTCTATTGCACAACAGTATCTGCAGGACAGATGGCTTTGGATATAACGATACCAGAATATATTTTTAGTGAATGTTCATGAGCTATTTGCTGAATGGTAGCCCAGTATGCCTCCAGGTTCAACTCAAATAAAAGAGGGAAATGCGATGCTTCAGCAATGCACGAATGGCCAGATCGCCAGCATGAAAAAAAACAGAGGAAAAACCACAGGTGTTTGGTCTTAATCTTGTTTCCATTGGGAGCTTTCTGCATCACTGTTTTAGGTGTCCCCTACCTACTTTGATTCCAGTCAAGTGGCAGGAGAGCAAAACCCTTCAAGCCACAGTCTCTGTGAAGCTTGGTCCAAGCCTGACACCAAGTGCAGCCCCTACTTTCTGGGCAGCCCTTTTTGAAAACCAGCGAAGAGGTGCAGGCAGAAAGCAGGGAAGTACAAGTGCCCTCTCCCTTTACGCACTAGTCATGGGGTCAGGAGTAGAAGAGGAAGGGAAAGTTCACCAACACAAGGGCTCCGGTAACTTGTTTTTCCTGACTCGAGAAAGGAGGACCTGTGCCTGAGAAGAAAGGTTGAGACAAAATGGGTAGTGTTTGCATGTGGAGGAAGGGTAAATAGGTACCTTCAGTCATTCTGCTGCCTTGTCCTGAGTGCCTTTGCTCAGAAAAATGTTTATTTGAAAGGGAGCCTCTTGTCTATCTGTTCTTCTCGACCTCTCTCACCTTTAGCTGCATAATATGTGTTCTGCCAAATACCGAGCGTGACTTTACGTCAGGGAAATATTTCTCATGTGCTTCCTATGGACTCTACGAAAAAAAATAGAAGAAATTATACTATTTAACATTCATGCACTGAAACAGTAACTGAATTCTTCTTAAAGTATAATTTTAGTTGAACAAGTATTCTAAGGGCTGAAAAAAACTCTAATGTTTAAATTATTTTAAAATTAATGCATTAGCATACTAGCATGTCTGCATTAATAACATATAGAAAAAAATAGTACATTTGGCAGCGAAATGTTCTAGTAGGCTGCTAATAAAAATAAATTAGCATAAGGTAGCCATTCTAATTTAATAAACTTTAGCTTTTTATGATATACAGCAGAGTAAGGAAGCCTTGTTTGTTGCTTACATATACACATTTTATACATATAAATACATTTGACATCAGTTTATATGCACAGCTATGTTCCTTCCTAAGGATTCATACATCAACTGATATTCAAATTATATCTGGCTCCAAAAAAGCCCTGCTGGGATATTCAGCAACTAAATGAGTTCATTCAGAACTATTAGTGATCATTTTCAAACAGGAGTTACAGAAATAAGGGAATACGCATATTTTGTGTGATTAATCGGGACATTTTATCTGCCAGTGCTTCTTAGAATAGCTAATTGGTTTTCCAGCATCTGTGCATGGTAGATCTTGGTTGGCTGTGTATTAACAAAGCCGACTCACTGACCCTGCACAGTCAGACATCATTATTTTCAATCAGACCAGTCAGTTTCCAGGGTAAATTACAAATCCATCGAATATTTCTGTTTGCTGTGCCAGTCAGGGAGCTCATACGTTTGACCCAAATGGAACCTCAGTTGCTTTCTGGCATTAAGAGATAAACGAATTGCATTTCTTGTTTGATGGTGTATTTTAGAAAAATTGCCACCTACCTTTTTGTTTAGAAAAAGTTTGTTTTGGTTTGTTTGTTGGGGTTTTTTTTGGCTTGAAGTGGAAAGAAAGTACACTTCTGATAATACCTGTAAGTATTGCTCTAACTCTCAAAAAGATATCACTAGAAAGAACAAACTCAGCCTTGACTAGGTGACATATCTGAAATAAAGTATTGCTCTAATCTTCTCTTTAAAACTTGATGTTGAGTGAAGTAAGTCAGGGTAGATTCTGGCTTGGAGCAGGTACGTCTGCCTGAAAAAGTGTATGAATCAACGCTTCCACTTTCAGGTACAATAATCCTTATATTTTGGGTCAAGCCAGTAAAAGTAAGAGGATTTTTTAAAAAGTAAGTGGATCCTTTAAAATTGTTTAAGCCAACAAACCTCCTCTTTCTCTCCCTCTTCTTTTTTTCCCCTCATTTCACCTGTCAAAGAACAACCAGGGAAGAAACGATGATGAAGGTGGTTATTTGTTACACAAGAAATGACCAGAATCTTCTGTTTACAATGCTAACCTTTTAACATGTAATTATTGTTACTTTTATTTTGAGTCAGCTATTTTTACTCAAGCACCTGGTATGTTTTTTCAACACTTGGTTTAATGTATTTACAGATTTTATTTGAGCATATCAAGCAGTCCCTCAAAAGAAAATGATATAGTATGAGGAAGAAGTCGGCCAGCGACCAGAATTCCAGGAACATCCAAGCAAAGGTTTTGCTCTCTTAGCTCAAGCACGTGCAGCATGTTCCCTTCGCTTTCTCCCATTTCGCAGGTGTTTGTGGCAAGGTGCAATGTCTGTGTTCCCAGAAGTCAGAACACCACCACACCTGCTATTTATGGACCTCTGGAGACAGGAGAATCAGAAACCTGAACTTTTGAGTTCTCAGTCAAAGATACCAAAATATTTTGACTGTGGATGCCTCAACCATGAGGTAACGTGCAGCCGTGTGCTTTTTCCATCTCTCCCATTAGCATCCCAGAGAGCACCATGCAACACACCAGGGAAAGGAAAAACGTATCGCCACCATCCTAACTTACACCTAACTCAAGCACCAAGATGTCTGTGCTGCAGGAGCCTTATCCCAGCCATCAAGAAAGATCACGTGGAGAAAAGCAGAGACACCTCTGCAAATAGTCATGGCCAGACAAGTTAAAGATTCACATCCCTCCACTGAGTTGATAGAGAAGACAGCCTTCAGGCTGTCAACTTCCAGCTACAGGCAGAATTTAAGAAAACTGCACCACCCAGTTCATTATTTTAATAAACCAATACATCCTTCTCTTTCGCCCTCTTCACCGAGTTATGTTGAGGATTAGCCACCTATGAGTAGGACACAAAGCTGCTTATGCCAGGGCAAACCTTTCCAGGGCTTTTAAAATGTTTAAGTTTCTTCAATACCTGTCTTCTCAGGGTAGGCCAGGAGAAGCTGCTGCATTAGAGATGGGTATTACTGACTGTAATATGAATGAATCAGAGTCAAAGGCCAGATCCAAGTTTCCTAGGGAGACAAGATAGTCCAGTTATCTGGGGTCTAGGACGGCTGGTCTTCCCTCCCCATTTTACCATGGACATCCTCTATGTCCTTACACGAGCTGCTTGATCCCAATCAAAGGAGTTTAGCTTCCCTGTTTTCAGATTCCCATTGCTAAAATGAGAGTCATGGCTCTTCTCCACTTCAGAAGGAAGTTGCAAGGATATTACACGAAAAATTACGAAGCACTACAAACATGAGTATTTAGGAGAACATCAGAAGGTATAAATCTCACCCTGCTCCCAGACTAGCCAGCTCTTTCATCTTTTTGTTGCTAATGAACCGAAGCAGAAATTGTAGCTGACATGTGTGTCCCTTAACAAGGTGCTAAAGCCATTTATTTTAGAATGGTGATTCCTATACAAAACCCATCCCCAGACTCCCAGCTCCAGATGTAGATGCAAGTCCTACTTCTGTGACTGATTTTTTTGGGGGGCTTGCAAAGACACTTGGGACTCACAAAGGGCTATAGCTCGGCAAAAGCACTCTTACTGGGAAGGTTTTGTGCTCCTATCAGGGAAAGAAGTCTGTTTTAAATACAAATATGAGCTTCCAGTAGTACTGGCAGTTAAAACATTGTGATATTAACATCATACCACAAAACTAAACATGTGACATTATTTTTCAAGTAAAAAAAAGAGGCTGAGCAATAAAATCGAAGTTTAAAATTACCTCCATCAGAATCTAAGTCATTGCTAATAAAAAATTATCCATTTCATAAATATGTAATTTTTAAATTTTCCCTCCCCTTTCATCAATATTTAAAGTTGTCTTTACATCTCAATCCATTTTTGCAGTCCAAACGTAATACTTGCAGGACTGAGCTCTTGCGTAGGGTCTTACTCATCTTTGCCAGGGCTGCGAGTCCCTCCAGTGATGGAGGCCCACTCTTTCCTATGTGTATTAAATAAAATCAGACTGTTTTTATGATCTATTTTTAAAATATTCAAAGTTATTTACTGTTGTGTTTATAAAATTGTCAGTAAGAGGGCACATATTTTGAAAGAAGACGAATAAACAGTCTTGTTAGTGTATAATTACTGTGTATGAGTTTCTGGTTAGTTGTTTCTATTTCATGGGCAAAGAGGATGCACTTGAAAGCTTCAGCATCAATTCAGCTCCAGTATCGGTAGAGCAGATGAGTATTTTCAAGGAGGGGTGGAAATGTCAAGTCCACCAACAAATTTACAGTACAATGTAGTGAAAGAGGAAAACAGCGTTTATGGATTGCTCTCTCCAACATGGTACTTTTCATCCTGCAGAATAACACTTTAAAAGCACATTGACAAAATGTTTCTCTTCTCACTGAACAGTCCTTATTTTTAGATTGGATGCTTATTCTCCACGTCTTTAAATTGATCTAGCAAACCACGTAGCAAAGTGCACTGAGAACGTGGCAAAAGTGAGGGTACACTGAAGAAAGCAAAACAGAGTCACATCCTCTAAAAACAGTTTGTCCAAACCAAGGTTACCAGCACCTGCTCCGTCTCAGTCATGACGCCACACATTTTCTTGGGCACAGTGCTGCACACGCAGGGAATGGCTCCAGCACCACCCAGCCGAGGTGGAGCACGGGCAGTGGTCAAAGAGGCTAAAGCCTGAGCCCAGGGCTGTGCCCTGCCATCATACAGCCCTCTGGCCACAGGGCTCCTGCTTTTCATCCAGATTCCTACCCCAATGGGAAATTATTGAAGCAGCAGTACATACAAAAAAAAAAGACCTAGAGGGTGGATATACTTGGAAGAAACTTGAGCCTAAATAAGTCTCTTGTGGGGAATGACAGAAAACATCAGGCCGGTCTCTCTCTGCTCTACAGGCCAAGTTCCTGCATCTGCCTGCTCGGTCAGCGAGCCTTCACCTCACACACAGAATAACAGAACGTTAGGGGTTGGAAGGGACATCAAAAGATCATTGAGTCCAACCCCCCTGCAAGAGCAGGATCACCTGGAGTAGGTCACACAGGAATGTGTCCAGGTGGGTTTTGAAAGTCTCCAGAAAAGGAGACACCACAACCTCTCTGGGCAGCCCATTCCAAGCTCTGTCACCCTCACCATGAAAAAGTTTTCCCTTATGTTTACCTGGAACCTCTTATACTCCATTTTGCTCCCATTGCCCTATCATTGGATGTCACTGAGAAGAGCCTGGCTCCATCCTCCTGACACTCACCCTTTACAAATTTATAAAATTAATGAGGTCACCCCTCAGTCTCCTCCAAGCTGAAGAGACCTGGCTCCCTCAGCCTTTTCTCACAAGGGAGATGTTCACCTCAGCTGGCACCAGCAGAGACATGAGATTCAAAACCCACAAAACCACTCAGAATCCAGAAAAAATACGCCCTTGCAGGGAGCCGTTACAAAAACCTGCTGCTCTTTCAATGCACAACTTACATTATGCTGCTGAAACTGGAGATTTGGACAAACCCTTGGTACACCAGCCATCTAGGTTTTGAACATGAAGAGTGTGCTGAAGAAACAGAGCAAAGAAATTTAATCTATTTGATGTCCTCAACACATGGGATTAATTTAGCAGGCCACGCTTCTGTGTGCATTATCACAAAGTGTTTGATTGACTTTGACATTAGAGTCAAATAGATGGACATGAATAAAAGGATACAGATGATGAGCTAGAGAGACAGATACCAGGATCAGACTGCTAACGCTTTTACGCTCACTTCATACACATCTATATATAAAAAATCGCTTTTGCGAGCATCAGAATGTTCATTACACTATTCAGAAACAGAGGTTTACTGTGATGATCTGCTGAAAACTGCCTCTGCAATGAGAACAGGAAATCAGTCACTTATTTTGCTGGATTGTTCACAAAACTGACAGGCAGGCTCTGACTGAATCTGAGAAGCCTGCACCTGGTCAGAAAAACTGTGAGATCTGACAACAATCTCTCTGTTGCTAATAATTATGCACCAGTTTAATCACCAACCTCAGGCTTAGCAAAAATGAAAGCATAAAACTCAGTAAATGATGAAGCTATAGGTATTTAAATCATACAGCAGCTTTTGTTCAACTGGCATGGTGATGAGTTGCTCCCTTTTTTCTTAAATTCTAGATTATGCTGACAGTATTTAAAACTGAGGTTAGAAATTACAGCAGAAGAATTTGACTTGTGACACATGTCACAGAACATGTAATTTTGCCCCAAACCAAATATAGATTGTTAATCACTTAAATCAATAGCTCAAAACACTTGCAATGCAAATAAGATTAAAACTCCTTTTGTTTTTTTCTTTCCTATGCACAGTGGTCACTTTGATTCCTGTTCTGCATTCAAATTAACTCAGCTGAGAAACGTAGAGTACAGATACAAGTTTGATTACATCATTAGTAAAGTTGTCCTGGATCAATTTAAATCTATTACTCTTCAGAAAGAATTGAGAGGGATCTCCATGGGAGGATAATAGGTATTTCCGGGCACAACAACAACCTCATCTATTGCCAGATGTGTGTGTGGTTTTGTTTTGGGTTGGTGGCTTTTTTTTTGTTTTCCCCTAGAAGGAAGGACGACTACTATTTCTTTTAAAACTTTACGTTCTTTTAACCATGCTACTTCATCACAGCAAATGCTATATCTACTAGCGTCATGCCCCACATTCAACTGGCTTTCGGCACCAGCAAATAGTCGTAAAAGTGAAAACTTAACTAAGTACACTGAAAAAGAAAGTCCAAGGAAAAAACAAAAATAGGAGAACATGAGTATCTTTTAGGAGCAATAAGGACATTGATCTAACATGAATCTTAGTGTTGAACTAACACTTGCAAGTGTCCAAGCATCACTCAGCAGCAGCTGATGGAGATACCTCAGTCCAGCAGATCCTGGGAAGGAAATGGATGACTAAGGAAAGACACCAACGTGCACTGCTCCAGAAAAGGGCCAGGGGACAGCTGAGCCAGGCTCCTCCTGCACCAGAAAAGTTGCAGGACAGGAGAAAAGGAACAGCCCACAACATCTGTGGGTGGGACAGTCCCAACTCTCCCACCACACACACAAAACTTGGCCCTCTCCTCTGGTCTTTGACAAGCTGGACAAGATATTAAACTGTCCTAGTAGCATTTAAAAATAATCTGTCAAGCTTTAGTTTTATTCCATCTCCCACTGTAAGCCTGTCACACATACACAAATGGGGCTATTTAACACATGCACAGAACCATCACTATCTAACAGCTAGACAGTTGGAAGCCTTGATCAGCTAAAATATGTACACCAAAAAGAGACTTGTTTCATTTACCTTAGGCTCTCAGAATACACAAAATAAAAACTTCAAATAAATGAAATTAAAATACATCTACATCATACGATAAACGCGTAAGTTTGCCTGAAGGCAGCCTACTGAATTGCCTTCCAGGGGACTGCCCAGCTCAGAAAAGCTACTAGACACAGACAGACTGTAGTTAAGAGCAGCTGAGATCCATCAATTACTTTAAATTACTCCCATTCTTCTACAGTAATATTTTCCCCTGTGGAAAAGAGGTAGGAAATGGCTGGAGCTTTCCAGAGCAGCATGTAAGAGAGGCAGAGACCTCCTTACATGCAAGAGCCCAGCCTGAGCTAGAAAGGCACAATATTGCCATGTCAGAAGGATGCAGAGGTGAGATGCTGCAAAGGCACTCAGGAAATGAGGGATAGTACTGGAAAGCCTTCCATTTCTTGTTATTTTCAAAGATGTGTAATTCTCAATACTAAAAGCATAATGCTTTGGTGGTGGCACAGAGCTATATTTAATTCCATCCTTTCTGTCCTGTCATTACCAGCCAGCTTAAACCAGCAGCACAGAGACTCCCCAGTCTAGAAAATTCCACAGGTAGGTGCCTGGAGCAATGGATGTACATACCATAGGGTTTGGGGGCAGGATGCACTGACCAATCTCTTCTGAGGAACAAGCCCATGGTGAAGGAGACTCTCCTGGTCTTAGAATATCCAACAAATACTCTGAGGCTGAGAGCAGATCCCACAGTCTCAGTGTGAGAAACAGAAATCAGACTAAGGAGTCTAGATTGTCTTAGGAACATCTGAAATACAGAAACCAGTCACATCAAGAGATGACTATTCAGATTGGTTTTTACCCCACATCTGCAGTGAAGAGAAAGGTTGCGATGTTGCACTTAACTGCTAATGACTAATTTTCATCAGGTTCATACTTGTTAACCACGTCACCTGCCACCATGCTAAATATATCAGAACCAAAGAGCACTAAAAGAGATTTTAATCCCATTTTAGTAAATACACATTTTTAGAACACGGGCAAGACCCAGTGAATTTTGCAGTTTGTGTTATCAAAATCTTCACTGTTTAGGGAAAAACAGAATATTGTCAGGTTTGGGAAAACGACAAGAATTCACACAATGCGTGGTACATTTTTTAACAGATGTTATCACAGCAGGTTCAGTATGAGACCTTTATAGGTTTATAATGATTTATTAAAGACAAAGTTAATTATTCTTATCCATAACTATTTAAGATCAGTTTTAAAAGAGATTTTCTTTCATTTTAAAACAGACTGCTCTCAGCCCTCCGCTCTTCTATTTGAAAGTTATCTTAAATGGTCAAATAAAGTACAACAGTTAACTTTAAAGACTTGTGGTTCTATTAATTATATCGCAGTATATAACATTTCTGCACAGGGACCTTCTTCTAATATCTCCGAACTCACTACCTCATGAATTTTAATTACGTGTGGCAAAGAAAAGTCCACATGGTTAAGTTCATAGAAGATGTATTATGTTAGCCTTTCTTGCAATTGCCATCGCAAACCAGGACCTTAGAAAAGCAACACTCACACACACTCTAATTAAATAAACAATCAGTATTTCCAGGAATATTCTGTATCATCTGGTGACAGACGATAGGAAGCAAAGACAACAGAACAGCTGGATACACGTGTGAGAGGTGCCACAGGCAACACTGACCTTCATGACATTGTTTTCAAATGATTTATGGACACCTCCTCTGAAAAAAAATGATAAAAGGTTTACTGCAAACTTAAAACGAGAGCAAATCTGGAATATACACTCTGAAATAGAAATGGGATAACAATACACTGAAATTATTCCTTCGCTTTTGCAAAACTCTCTTAAAAAGGCCATACTGGCATCATCGAAATAAAGCATTTTCTTCTGTAGCATGTTTACAGAGACTATAGCACATGACAGAAAAACCTAACAAAAATGAAGAGCCCTTTCATTTTTCATCTGCCACAGTATTTCTGTATGTATTTTAAAGTAAATTCTTTTATAATTTTACTAACCTTTCCCTCTTATACATTGGTATTTATGGATATCTATGTTATATATACCTCTACGTTTCTGTGAATGATCTAACAATAGGCAAACAGCCAAGGAGAACCACATGGGGTTCTTTTAAAACAACATCACCACCTGCAAGCACACTCCCATCTCTTCCAGTGGTTATTTATAACCATATTTTTACATATTACCCACAAAGTGGTACTGCCTTCCCTCTTGGGGCTACTAAAGAGTAATAGCTTTGTGAGCTAGTTAAGACAAGCCCATGCTTCCAGGATCTATTTTCCCCTTTTTTATTCAAATGGGCATAACACCAAGAGGACAATAGGTTAAGTATGTCCGACAGTATCATATGCAACTACAAAAGGCTGCACCATTTTATGGACAGAAGTTTAAACAGGGCTCTTAAAATTAGCGCAATTATTTATACACACACACTTCGGGGATTTTATGTACTAATACATCTGCTACCAGGTGTATTAACACAGCACAGGGGTGTCTTTTGGCCTCTTACCACCGACTTCTGTTGCTGATGTTGAAGAAGCACCTCCAGAAACAGCAGCCAATGGAAAGGTAATTCAGTTCTGCCTTCCAGGCTTCACTCATCCATCATGAGTTTAGGAGTCTGCTGTTTCATATGACACTTCCCAGATTTGTGAAGAGCCTGAGAAGAACAGACTAACTCATACGCAGATAGGCTGATGGACAGATCGGCAACACAGGGAGTGTAAATCACTTTTATCAGGGCAGTTGGTGTGAGCCTGTCTTTACCAGCACAACCCTTTCCCAGAAGGTGCTGTGTAGGCAAGCTACGTTGGAGACTGCCAAAAGGTTTCGAAACCTTAAAAATCCATTGCTTTTGTTCTTGTAATGGAGGTGTAATGTTTTGTACTAATAGTTCCATTTTGCAGTTCACAGGAATTAAGTGTATTTGAGTTCCAGATAATTAATTGTATGGCATATTATAACCTCTTCAAAAGAGATAGGTAGTAGCTTTACTGTCTGGATGTTTAATGGATTAAAGCTTTGCCACATTACTAACCTTGGCGTGCTTAAAGTTCATTGATTTAGTGTTTAATGAAACGAATGAGAAAAGGGCAATATGGAGCTCAGCTGGGAAGAATTCTACAGAGATAATACACAAAATTGCAAAAAATTAGATGGTACCCTACAATTATGAAAATTGCTAACAAAGGTAGAGATAAAAAAGTGAGACATACTTTCACCCAAGCAAATGCTGGAAACTGGCACTTTCAAACGCAGACATAATGAATGTTCATTACTTGAGTTCATCTTTCAAAAGGTCTAAAACATTCCCTTTCTTAGAATGAAGGTGTGTAAAGATAATATGAAATTCCCCTGTTTAACATATCTGGAAAGACAAGGCTTTGAATCAAATCTTATCTGAACCCCCAATGCTATTTGCTATGCAATTACACACTGCTGCACAGAGCCAGTGAGAAGAAGCAGAAGCCCTCCCAAGAGGTTTCTGCTCAGAAGTTTGTTAATAGGAGTCCTAATCTGAGTCAGCCCAAGGGTTAAAAGTCTGCCCTGTGAGCGATAACACCGTAGAGAGCACCGTAAGATCTGAAAATGAGGTCTTCATGTTCTTATAAGGCTAAGAAAGAAATGCCATCCCAAGAGCTCAGAATCAAAAAGACAAAATATTTACCACCTCCAGTTTTTAAGCTAAACCATGACTAGGCTTAGCAGATCAAACTGGAATTTGAACCCCCCCAGCCCAAGCTCAGTGTCTTCACAGCACATCCGTCCTTTCACCGGAATGAAAAAGGCACCCAGCTGGAGAAACACTGGGGATGTGCAGACATTTAGCTCCAATATGGCAGCATTTTTCAGAGCATGATTAACATTAAGAGGTTTGCTTGATGGGGAATACAGCACTCAGCACTTTGTAAGTTCCAGTCTGTAACTGCTACTTTGAGGAAACAAAAAACTAAGGAAGGAAAAAACTGCAAAGTTGTAGGGCTTAACGCTTTAGAAGCTGAGTTAACGAATGAAACTTCCCATGAAAAGATTTGAGTGCGTTTCAAGGAAAATTTTGGTAATGCCCTGAGCAAATCATCATTTTACCTGTGGTTACAGCTTCAAAGCACACAAGCTACCTTGGTGTGCTCAGCCCAGTTCACTCTGTAGAAGTCCCTCAGAGCGAAGGCCTAAAAACACTTGTGTTCGAACAACTCAGTGAAGCTACTAAGTCCTTTTTGCAACCTTACACACCTTTAAGTGCGCCTTGAGCTTCCAAGGAATACAGCAGAATTGCTAAAGGTCATTAAATGCCATTTTATGCTTCTTGTTATAAGGTAACTAGGCAAACTTGCAAATTGTTACCCTTCAGGAGCTTACATGGGATAAGCAGTGTTAAAACACTGAAAAGCAAAAGCCTTGGCACGTGTGTCAAGACAGGTTCCAGTCAAGGAGCTCCTTGTAAGTACATTGCAGGAGAATCAAGAAAGAGTAAGGGCTTAACTTAATCAAAATGGAGCAAATATCCGAGGTGTAAATTTTAAAGATTTATCTCTCTTAGCAGCATAAAGATGGTACTGGAGAGTTTCATGATTGGATTAAAAAGGCTACAACATTACAAAACATTGTCCTAATTACAGTTCATTACTTTCAATAAAAATACCATAGAATACTGGTAAAAAAATCTAAATATTTCACAATAACTATTTCTATAACAGCATTTATATTTCAAGATTGGTACCTTGGCCTCTCTCTTTAAATACAAAGTAATATGTGAGAATAATGCTTACTGTCAATGCAGAAGGAGCCAGTAGTTATTATATTAAACTTCTAGATTAAGTATTTTCTTCTTTGGTCTGGTGATTAAGTATTTTCTTCTTTGGTCTGGTGATTAAGCTTGGCACACATGAAACAGGCTACAAACTCAGTAAGGTACCTCCAAGGCCACATGTTACAAGACTGGAACAACGCTGCCATTAATTTTGCAAAGTCCATGTTGTGCAGGCAGACCAAGCCAGGTGACAAACAAAAAACCCTTTACACATTTTCCATCCTACAAATTAAGTTCCAGGTCCAAACTGACAACCCTTCCTGATGACAAATTCTCATTTTACTTGCAGATCGCACAACTGGAGTTACTAATAGCAGCAATAAAAATAAAAGTACTATAAAACCTCATCATTTTCATCTTCAGTTGTCCTCCCAAACAACAATTAATCTCCACAAAAAGAAACTGTGCTTTCTCCACGTTGTTAAGCTCCCAGGAAGACTTAGCGGGGCAGAACTAACCTTAGGCATAGCAATGTTCTTCCCTTACAGATTTCTGTAAAAACACAAAGTTTGTTCCAGTGGCTCAGAAAAAAAAACAAAAACCACTTTTCAAATCTCATATATGATAATAACAGGTGGATCCTAGAGCACACCTTGCCCCATGTGCAAAACACTGTATGTGCAAGTATACAGAGTTAACTTTAAAACAATGCTGGCTGCATTGACCTGCAAAAACAAATACTCCTAAATTCGAGGCAAACTGAGTTGCCAAGCAATTATCACGGAAAGTTCATACTGCCACTAAATCTAACAGCGAACCAACAAGAAACTTGCATTTCAAAAAAAAAAAAAAAAAGTACATGCCAGTAAAAATCGAACGTGATTTTTAAAATATTTTCTAGACTCTGCAAGTGTTGGGTTTTATTCCAGTGGAAAAAAAATGGCTTCTTTGACTGTTTGAGTGTTAAATTTGATCCATAAAATATACAGGAAACAAAAACCCCTAAAAACTGTGGTAGTGTTTGGTTTTGTCATACATTCATGTTGTGAAGTTCTGAAATAACCGTGCCCATCTGAAAAAAATAAAAACAGCTCTCTTTGTAAAACACTGTTGTATTTGCAGATGCAAGAGAAGAGATGGTTATAGTCATCCAAGATAATCAAAGTTTGAATGAATTTTCAAATTAACCAGGTTAGAAGGGTTTGATGTAACGTCTTTTTGCGCTAGGAGTGACATCTGATTTTGAAGGGAAATGTAATTTTTTTTTGAAAGTATTTCACCTAATGACTGATAAAAGACCCTGAACATGTCTTTTGAAATATGCCTCCTATATTGAATGAGATAGATGTCATCTTACAAGGGGTGAAGTTATGATACTTTCTCAGTTTAGCAGTATTTACCATTATCTATATAAATTGTCTCCTGTATTACAAGGAGGAACCGACTCATGCTCACTGCACTGAGGTGGGACATTGATTCACCGGAGCAGTCCCAGCTCCTGCAGCAGCAAAATCTAACTCCTTTCAGCAAACCCTGGGTGTTGCCATGAGATGAGTAATCGTGTCTGAAGGTAGAGATAAGTTACCTACAAGTTCTCCCTGGGGCAGAATAAGGAGGAACATTTCATTTCTGTCAGGCTGCAACTCCCGAGTCCCACTACGCATAAAGAGCTCACTTAAGGTTTATGAAGCAACAATGAGGCAGTAGGAGAGACAGGAATCTTACAGGATACAATCATTCACTTCCACATAGACTGTTAATGAAGGGTCATTCAAAGCAAGTACCTGCAGAAATGAGGCAGGACAGAAATTCTTTCCAAACCTCCATAATCAATGCAATGGCAGTTTTAATTTAATTTTTCATCAAAGTAAATTGAATATAGAAAATTGGTAACTCTCTCTGTCTTGACATCTCTAGCATCACGTCCGTTATTTATCTGTCAGGAGGCTCCAAATGCAGAAATTCTCTGTTGCTCTTTTAGAGACATATTCAGGTTTAATTTAACAGATCATGAGGAAGTCTTATTAAAATATCAGAATTATTATTGCAGCCTGTAGGAGCTGAGCTGTACAAGCTGAGTAAAAGCAAAATACCATCACCAGCATTGCTTCAGCACAGGGAGGTCCCAAGTCAAGGGAGTCTAACTGTGCCAGGCACATCCAATCTCCGTGTGCACAGCTCGAGCCACGCGCTACGAAGCAATTTCTGAGGGAACTTGACAGCAGTGCCAGAGGGATTTTAAAGCACAGGTAGGACCAGTGTCCTAAACTCTACGTGTTTGTAAAACAGCCTTTGTACAGAGCAAAGCCAAAAGAATGGGAGAATGCAACACCTTCTTAGAGCTCTCCTCACCCACAGAGCAGTGGGAGTGAAGAGTAGATCAGATTATCTCCCAGCTGGGGTGTGAGCCCACCACAGCGCACAGGGAACAGCCACCACAACGCCAGAGCTAAGCACTGCCCACCAAATAACTGTTCCCAGGGAGGAATGTCACCTGTGCACCAGAGCTCCGTAGAGAGCTTCCTGCAGGCTGGAAATATACCTTGATTGGGATAACTGTTAAGACCAGCTGAGCAACTCCACACTGGTCATCTGGCTGTGCAGAGCAAGTATCCAGATGTGCTACTGGGTCTGAAGGAAACCACCCCTTCCCCTTACACTCGGTTTAGAAGTCAGCTCTGACTTGTCTTCTCCATCTTAAGTTCTGCAGATCTTACAGTTCATTCACAGGAAGGACTGAGACTTAGCTTGGCTCTAGAAATAAAATCATGTGGTGGGTTTTTTTCTGATTTTATATCCACTAGCACTCATATAACCTGCTGATCTCTCTCACAAGGCACTCCAAACACTTTCACTTTACTGTAGAGCTCCCCTCCTTTCAGGAGGGCACTCTAACAGTGAGATAATTGCCAACCTGTAGCCCAAAAAGCTCCTTTTCACATCCCTTGCATTGTCCAGCTCTTCAGGTAACTTCTTCCCTCTCTGTTTTAAACAGTATTATTTCAAGCACACTGTTGGGTGGGAATTCACTGACAACAGCATTCCTGCCCTAGCTGACAGTACAAGAAGCCACTTGACGCTCCCAGCCCCACAAAAGCATTTTTGTTCCTTTAGGGCTTAATTATTCTTGTACAAAGAGAGAAGTTTCTCTTTCCTCCATTCTGTTCGCTGAAAACTGAATGTGAAAAAGTTTACCGTGTGTTTCTGAGAACACTTGGTTTTGACTGTTGGAGGTTCCTTTGTTTTTAGCATCAGGAAAGGTCAGTCACTCTGCACCATCACTGACAGGCTCCCATTCCATTTGGCTAATACATCCCACTTAGCAGCACACACAACAATCAGACGTATTCTTACTAGTAGGAAGTTGCAGAAGAACAAAAGGCAAGCGCGTGCTATCTAAGATTTCCTTGGAACGAATGACACTGGATGAATTATTCGGAATTATTCAGAAAAAAGAAATTGTTTACTATTCCATCATAACAGATGCTCCAGACAAAGAAAAGAGGAAGCTGCTGCAGCCTCTGACTGAGCCAGAGCTTTTCACAGCTGAACAGGGTTGTGCAAATGAGCTGGGAAACTTTATGGAAGAACCCAGAAAGAAGCAATTAGAATTACAGTGCCGGTTAGAGAATCTGTAGTTTGTAATCAACCAAAATTGTGCAGTTTTTCATATTCTCTGCTGATAATGCAAATGTAACCTTTGAAGGAAACCGCTCTGTTTGTAGCACATCCTGAAAGCAAGAAAAAAACCCCACTGAAGTCCAAGCAAATAGCTTTGAGAACAGCAGGTTGTATACGTCTTGCTCAAGTCATAGGTGGGCATTACACAGATTGTGAACAAACTCCGAAGCACGCACTTCAGTCACCGACACAATTAATACGGCCAAACAAGATCCTGAGAGTAAAACAACCATCATGAAAAAACATGAGCTGGCTTGAGACTGGGGATTTAAGAGCCCTTGGGGAAAGAAAAGACTATTATCTGCATTGTTCAGTTTAGAGAAGACTCAAGGGAGACATGACAACAGCTTTCAAATATGTGAAAGAATGCAGTGAAAAGCAGAATAAAACAAACACCGCCTCAGGACTCTCGAGACAAGACAGGGAGTAAAGAACTTAAAATGCAAGCAAAGATGGTATGTTAATATTAGGAAAAATCTTCTAATACGAAGAATAGATAAGCATAAGGGATTGTCTAAGGAAGAGTAAAATTTCGGGCAATGTGATCATATAGTGGATCATATTTGCCAGCTCAGAGCTACATAGAGAAAGTCCTCTGTGCCACCAAAGTGCCATGGAGTAAAGGGACATGTGAATCCAAAGCAATTGCCTCCCATCACAGGAAGCATTCACATTCTTACATCTCTCACCCTTGGCCATAGGCTTCTGGCACTTTTTTTGTGTAAAATCAGCTGATTACAAAGCAAAGAGAAGGAATGGATGGTTGATGGCTATCTGAGTAGTGGAACCAGCACTTTTGGTATCATCTCGGTATGAAGTGCAATTACACGCAACAGGACCTGCATTTCAGTATTAGCTGGTGCTACTGCAGGTTTACCCATTTGAAATAAGCCGCAGAATTTGGATACTGGACGTTCCTACAAGTATAACGTAAGTCGTGCTCTATTGACGCAAACTGGCTGGGATTTCCAATAACTACAGTGGAGAAACCACATGGAGATCTTGGACTGAGTCAGAGCAGTGCATGACTACATGATAGCATTCTAGACACAGAAAAAGTCTTGACTTCTGCTACTTCCAGGGCCCATTCTGGAGCAGTCAACATTTGACTGCTACTACTTACCTTGCAGGGACGAGGGCGGATTTAATTAGTGTTGCCACCTGCTTCGAATGCTGTTGCTCAGCACAATGCGTAACTACTCCATAATTAATTCTTATACAAGAATAGTTTATTTGTCCACACTCAATAGCTTCCCAGGTCATTAAATCAGTTGTCGGAGTGTTTCAAGACTCCATCTCATATCATTTAGAAGTTCACTTTGCTTTATCATAAACCAATGTCCTTATACCAGGGGCAGATCATACCATACTGTCTGTCTTCCTAAGATTCAGAGTTTGTTTGGTTTCTTTCTTTTTATATAACGGTTCCAAACTTTATTTTCTGGATTTGGTTTAGGTCTTATCTATTAATTTTTACAAGGTTTGTTCAGCTGCCCAGAGTACCAGAAAACTTATCAAATGAAGTCAACATCCAGCTACATTATATGGCAAAGACATAAAATGTTCATTGATTCCTGAAGCAAATGAAATACAAATAATTGCCTTTTTATTTCCCTACTGCCACTGTTGTAAGTTTTTTCCCCTGCATGTCTTGATGTGTGTTATTGGATGCAACAGAATTTCTCAGGACGAGGAGGGATAAATGTCAAACACATAATGATGAAAACACACAAAGATGCTCCACAGTATTAGGATGCGTCATTGCTTCGGCAAGGAAAGAAATATTTCCTCTTAAAATATATTGCCAATACTCTGTAAACTGTCTAGTTACTAAAAATTTTTATTCTTTTTGAGAAATCTTCATTAATACTGCATACAGATAGGTTGCAATAGGGCAGCATATAACCACAACTCCAGCACTATGATAAGGATCAGAGAAATACTCATAAATGAATTTTTTTTGTAGTCTGGGCCTCCAAAGATTAGAGACACATCAGCATAAACAGCAAAGGGGAAGCCAGCAAACACTTTATGTTCACATCTAATTTTGTTTGCTATACCCTGCTACTTATAGACCAGTCATTCCCTTAGAAACACAGGGATTTTGTTTATTGTGATGGGTTTAAGACAATTCTCTAGGGCTTTCTCTCTCACTCTTGCACTGGCTATGAAAGAAAGTAAAAATTATAGAATATGTCCAACAATTAAGATACTTAGTAGTTTGATCACTTCCAGAGGCTGGCCACTACTGCTTCCCACACCTTACCCCAGGGCTGGTGTGCTCTCTGGAGAAGTCTTTTGGTAACAGCTTCCTTGTTCCTGCTATTAAAACATCTCTCTCCTATTAAGACCGCACCTGCAGGGTGGCATATGAAGTTAATAATGCTGAGCACCTCTTCTACACATCTCTTCCATTTCCCTCCTCACCCACAATTCAGAAAAGCCTGCCCCTGTTTACAGCAACTGGGCATTAAGAGATCAAATGCTAGTGAGGGGAATAATCATTTCCTTCCCCGTGCTCTCTAAGCTCTCTTAATTAACAAGTCTATTGTGCTCCCTCTTCTGCACCTCTCTTCTTCTCTGCCTGGCTTCTCCTGTTACAACCTGCACAAGGCTGCATTAAAAACATTATCAATCATGAGTCTTGGGGAACAATAATTTTGCAATCACCTTACTGCATCTGTAACATTAATCGTCCCAAAAGCTTCATTTGAGAGCTAAACATGACATGGCAGATGTTGAAATCGAATTTAGATGCTTAAATCAAATAAACACAACCTAATGCCCCCCACCATGTTTTGCTCATAAACACTGGCTGGTTTAGGGTGACTCCACCACACTGACAACACAGATAAGATCTTTGTTTGAACTGTCTTCTACACCACTCGATACTTGGCATAAAGGAAAGGAAAAATGGAAATTAAAATTGTAGCTACTCTACGGCTGATGTAAGTCAACTAGCACAGCATTATGAATATTTTTTTTTTAAACTGTAAAAATCGAGGTTTTCTAAGAATTCTTGGATTGCAACATCCGTTATCTTGCAAACTTTGAGTTGTAGAGCAGAGCTCTAGAGTTCTAGCCGCAGAGCTTTAAAAGCATGCAATTAATTGATACGAGCACACCTTTTAGCTCAATTCCAAAAGATCCAGAGGAAATATCAGAAGAGACACAAGGAGTCTGCTGTGGCAGTGGCTGAAGCAAAACTGGAATTTAAGAAACCTGGTCATAAGTTTTGGCTAGAATCAAGGTTCAATCTTTTCCTCTCTTGTTTTAGATCAGCAGTTCCCAAGCAAGGAGGTGAATCCACATCACAGGAGGTACCCAAGGAGGAATCAGCATTGCCAGGGATAGAGAAGGAAGGCAGGCTCAGGAGATGGACTGCACTACACAGCTTCTCCAACTCCACCTTCCTTCAGCAGGGAGAGGACCAGCATTGCCATGGAAGGTACGTAAAGTCCCAGGAGCCCTTTAGGCTCCCCATCCCTGGATACCATAAGTGTCATTAGAACCAGGAACATGCTGACAGGGGGCTGCCCACCCCCCCCTCACTAGCACAGCGCACACTGGCACATCTCCCACACAAGAGCGTGTGATTCTTGTGACAGAGTCATGATTATCCTCCCCCCAGCTGTTGGGGAGTGAACCCACCCACATGCACAGTTGTACACTTATGACAATGCAGAGGTTCTCTCACATGTAGCCTCATCCAACCCACGTTTTCTCATAAACTTCCCTTATGGTTTTATGCACAAAATTTAACGGAAAAATCTTAAATCCTAGCCAGAAGTTTCCCTGCAGTCACAGAATAGAAGTATTTCATGAGTCCACAGCTGCACTCCACGGAAGTTGCACTGTTGAACAATCTCACCACGTAGCCACACACTCTACAACCTCCCATCCTGGGCCGAGCCCAGCAGGGACAACATCTGTACTGAAGAGAAATATTTCAGCACTCGCTCCAAGCAACGGAGACATCACTGTCACTTCTGTTACTGCTACGACCAAATGCTTTTCCCATACCCAATTATCACCTTGCCCAACCAGCAGCCACATAAAAGCTGTTGTCTCTTCTGGCAGCTTCCTTCAGTCCACCAACACCACCACTGGTATTTTGTCTAGATTATACTGCACCTAATAAACTTAATACAAGCTGTGAGGTGTCAGTTCCTCCCCAGCCCCGTTAGTACCACAGCCATGGGGACACCATCCTCCTCAGTTTGTGATGACTCATCTCTCTTGACAAACTTTCTGTTTGATCTCACATAATCCCCAGTGAATTAAGGGGTAAGAAGAGAGGACCTCTCAGTGCCCTGTAAGGAACTCTCTTCACATCATGAGAAGAGAAGCAGCCACCACCTCCTGCACTGCACTGAGCAACACAGCTTATTGTTTATGGTAAACCAAGTCCAGACAGATGAGTAGGGTGCAGAAAACCCAGGGCAGGACTTAACCAAAAAGATGCTGATGATCAGGTAGCCAGATCGTCAGCATAAAGCACCGTGGGCCCAGGTACTGCTCTCATTACAGTATTCTGAAACCATTGGTACCAGTTCCTTTCCCTTATATATGGAAAAAAAAGATAATCTGAAGTAATAAAGGATGTACTAGCAAAAAATCTGAGAGTACAAGTCACATATCATTATGTCTTCTCATAATATAACCACGGCCTCACTGAGAAATGGGCACTGTGTAGACATTCAACTCACCCCTGTAAGTGTATGTAAGGGGCTATTTCCACAAGAGGCAGCAGCTCACCTGGAGCTCAAGTCACTTCATCAGCAAAGCAACAGGAACTTGCTTCACCATAAAGAAACCTTCACTCTGGAAGTGAGCAGAGACAGCAGGAGGTACCAGGCCTTCAACACTTGAAACTTTTCTGCTGTGACAGAAACTTTGGCAGAGACTAAATGATCTTTTATCACGCAGAATCCACAAAAAAAACCAACACGCCCTTTAGAAGCAGCTGGTCTAAGCAAGGGGCTTTTATCTGTGGCTTTCTCCCGGCCTCCCTTTCTCATCTTCTCTGCTGTAGATCATGTGCAAATTGCTGTGACCTGTGAAACAGATCAATGAAGAGGAAATTTAGGGGCCAGCATAAAGGATAAAAGAGGACACAAAATTATGATGGTGCCCTACGAAACCATCCAGAGAGGTCGAAGTGAGAAGAACAACTTCATCCTTTCAGGCTGCTTGTAACTGCCAGGAAGCTCCATTAACTCCTGACGGCGCGTCATAAAACACCAGCTCTGGCGCTCGGGGATGGATGGAGAGCAGGTTCCTGCAGCGAGAGACAACGGCCATTCTGAGACAATAGGCACTGCGCGGCAACCTCGACGCTGCTGCTGGGGCACCAAGATGCTCAAATTTATCAGCAGAATTTACAGTCACCTGGGCCTGCATTGGTTGCAGAGGGAGGCACGAAAGCCAGAGTCAATATAAAAGAACTGTCACAAGCAGCTAAAAACCCTGTCCCTTGCAAGCATTTAATCTCAGACTATTCACACACGCTGGATGTGGCACCATTACTTATCCTGGGTTTGGAGCTCAGAACTGCTGGGACTGGCTGCTAAGGTCTTCATAACTAACTCACCAAGATCCCTCATTACAAACCCTTTGGTTTAAATCGAAGGCATAAAAGAGTCTGTTAACAGCATCTTTTATGAAAGGCACCCCACAGGCTTCAGCCTGTAGCTGTGACAGTTCACGACATACAACTAAATAAATTCTCATTCTGGGAGAACTGATTATCCTAAACTGAACCATAACTAAAAACTCACTGGGACAAACACATCCTCAGGTGCCTGTAGGCTTCCATAAAACTCTTCCAGAGATTTTTTTGAACCTAAGATCTTCCAATATTTGTTTAAAAACTGAACACAGGAAAAATATTTTGGAGCAAACTGCACAAACAGGATGCATATAAATTTGTTTTGATGTTGAGCAATGACAGTTTCACAGAAATCTGTGTTACTGAACGTTTGGCAAGCTCTACAGGAGATGCAGGTATAGTCAGATAAATTTCTTGGCAATCAGTCCCTTCAAATACATCATCTGCTGAGTTGAGGAGAACACTGGGGCAGCTGTGGTAAAAAACTCATTAAAAACACTGTATCAAAAATGCCTAAAGATTTTGCTGGCGATCACATTTCAATCACCCCTCTGGTATTTTTCCCCTCATAACGTAGCTCTAAAATCATGCAAACTGTCTTGTTAGCAGGCCACAAAAGCAAGACAAGCTGCTTTTTTATTGTTGAAGTTTAACTGCAAATTCCATATCGGCCAGCCCTGCCTGTCTTCTCAGCAGGGTATTCGTCACGTGCCTCCTTTCAAACATCTCCTATAGACAACCATCTTTTCCATATAAGGGCTCAAGAACGAAAACAGCACTTCAGAAATTAAAAATTGATTTTAACTCCAAAAATCTGACTGTGCATGAAAAGAGTAAAAGAAAACATCCCTATCTCTAAAGGCTGCTTTAAACATGAAAGGTGTTGGGAGGTTTTTTTTTGCTTGGTTGTTTTCGCATGGCTTAGGTCTCTTCATGTTTCTCCGGATGACGACAGTCACTTTTGAGATACAATTTGTCTCACACTGACTGCTGGGACTGGCTGCTAAGGTCTTCATAACTAACTCCCCAAGACCTCTCATCACAAAACTTCTGGTTTAAATTGAAGGCATAAAAGGAAATTAGTTAGGCAGATGCAAGATAGATGTCAGCCTTAGTTTATTAGAAAAGTATTTTTTAATAGTCACGATAGGAATAAAGTTCATTATCTTCTAACCCACAGATGGCATTGGCACAAAGCATAAAGGGTTACAGCAGGGGTACAACAGGCTTAGTTTGATGTTTCTAGATGGATTCAGCAAGTCTTCGTGTGCAGGGGGTGTCAGAGAATAATTCAAGTGAGGCTTAACTTAGATATTTATACTGCCTATATGTTTCCATTACGATAATCAGTAAAATGGATTGGTTGGGCTATAAAAGTTGTTTAAATTACATTTTATTATATAGTAATAATGAAAAATACACACCAGAAATACGTCATTTTTGTTTTATAATTCAAACAACATTAGAAGCAGGATTTAATTAGCTATTTTTCTTTTTCTTTTTTTTTTTATTTTTTATTTAAAAGGAAGCACGGAGTGATATGATCACTCACTAACCAGGGAATGAGGTTACTAACCACTCTGGCCTTATGCAACTCTAGCTTAGGAGTCTCCAGATCCTGACTTCACAGGAGTCCTGCAGCAAGGACTTCCCACACAGTGAGGCTGCCCTAGTTGTGCATAAAGTCCTTTCCTTGACAGCCAGCCACCAACATATACAAAAACAGAGATAACAAAAATTTACAAATGTCCAGGTAACTTCTTGAGTCCTCGTTTTCTGGGTGCCAGCAAAGTGTTACAGATTGAGCACCTAAAACTGGAGGCATCAAAAATTACTGGATGCCATCCAAAATGATGGCCTTACAGATCGGGATCCCAACGCTGCAAAAATTTTGAATCCTCTGCCCTCCCTTCCTTTCCAAGCCCTATCCTCTGCCTCAGCAGGGTTTTACAAAACCCAGTACTTCCAGGTGTTTCTGCCGACCACTGGCACAGCCAGCAGCCTCAGCTGCTTGCTACCTGTAGGTTTATCAGAGAGGAGATGCTAAGAAAGAAACATCAGGGCATTGCCTCCTACTAGGAATTAAAGAGCTGTCTTCCCCCTGTAAAATCTCACCTTCATCTGTAACGGATCCTTACCTACAAATATTAATTTCCTCCAACGATTTCTTTCAAGTTATCCATGACTGCTGTAGAACATTTGTTTTCTTTTTCCCATAGAAAATGCCTCAGGAACTATGATGTCAGATGAGGATTTATGAGTTATATGCGCTCTAGCCTATGACACTGGGACAATTGTTTTTCCTTAGAGGCATTTCTTGGAAGGTACCTGTCTCCCTGAGGACTGTACGAAATCCTGTTAATACTAATAAGGCAGATGCCCTAATGGCAAAAAGGAATAAACAATGCTGCGTTAGAAGATTAAGGACATCTTTCTTTCTTTCCACTAAGCCTCTTTGAAGTCCTATTGTTCCAAAAAGCCTGCAAGAAATTCATATCTCTCCCATGAGAATTAGTCAACAATTATTCTGCTTCCATGAGAAATTTATTTTGAGTCAATGTTTTTAAAATCTATCTGTTCATCAGGCTTACTCATGCATTAAGGATGATTTTCAGTGTTCAACAGAAACTCCTGAAACAGGGAGCAATTAGAAACATCTGATTTCATGATGCATTTTCCCTCCAGCAAACCAAGCAACTGTTTCCACAAGGAAAACGTAAAGACTCGGTCTTTCAAGCGGTTATTAAGTGTACAGCAGAAACAGCCAAATTTCAAAAGCTGAAATACAATAACTTGGCTCACAATGAAAGTTGTCAAATGACTGAATTTAGCTGTACAACAGGACAATAAACAAACATTAACTCAGTTCCACTCAACTAAGTAAAAAAACCGGCTAATAATACAAGCAACAGCACCCAGCCAAGAGCACAGGTCAGAGGGTCCTGGCTTTGCCTTGGGATTTCCCAAATTCAGGCAAGCCCTGCAATTCCTTTGCTCCTATCCTGAAAATCAGGCAATGGGGCCCATCCCACAGACACGGCTTGCAAATTTACTAGATAAGCTCTGGGCTGCGTGAATCTTGGCAAAGGGCTGCTGGGTGTCACTCAGGAATGAGCATTAAGAAGTTAATGGTACCTTTTACAGGCGCTGAAAATGGAAGTGCATATTTAAGTGTTACACTGATGCAGGGTTTCAGACCTGCTGGAGTCGGTGGGCTGCTGCCAATGAGCCCATCTTCTGCCTCTGACCCCTTCCCACAACTCATGGCCTGAGGTGCAGCAGAAAAGGGAGAACCATTCAGGCACATGGGAGTTCTAACAGCACCATCTGATACGGATCGAAACATAGGAAATGCTCAGTATCAATGGGAGAAGAGCAATTGGTTTGGCCTTTTTGCTTTTGCAGACAACAACCGGTTCACTAGCTGGCCATCCTTTGTTAAAGATTAGAGATTGAAGGCAATTTATAAAACAGTTCTCTCCCTAGCAAGGAAATAACTGTTAAACAGTACTTTCACCAGTGTTTCAGCTGGTAATAGTTAAAAAATAAGCAAACCAAGTTCCAACAATATCCAGTATTTTCTACATACTGCTTAATGGCTTCTGACGCTTCTTAGACACAGTCTGTAACTAATAGTTATAAAAACACAGCTTTTCTTAGTCAAATTACGCAGCACAGATGAAAGGGAGCTAATCCACAAGGCTACACAGATATTACACAGCACTTTTCATTGAAATCATGAAAGATGGCCTGGCTAGGAAAAGTGGAAAATGAAACAGCATGGCTTGCTTATCTCTTCTTTCTGCTTGCGACAAGGAAAAAGATGCACAGGGGTGAAAGGAAGCAGTCTCTAGTAGGGGTCTTGGAATAGCAGTTCTTAGAACTTCACCTTTTTGGCTCTGTCACAAACAGATGCATTCATATTATGCCACAAACTCTATCCACTTCTATTTTCTCTGCCTTGCTTTCTTTTGTGATTTCTTTCCATTTCTGTCTTCACCAGATGCAGAGAACTGGCCCTGTGGTCACATCGAGCCAGGTAATGTTTGGAGGTGAACAGTCTGTCTTGCAGTTGCGTGGACAAGACTTCTCGAGGGGGAAATGTCAGCATAATTCACCAGCAAGTAAAAAATGGGACTAATGGCTAAGGACTAAATGCAGCACATACCTCCTTCACTAAGAAAAAGAGCCAAAGGAAGGTAAAATAGAAGCAGGCAGCAGCCTAGGGTGCTAAAACAAAATATAATACTTTAAAATGAAGAGAAAGAGGAGTAAAGAGAAAGAGAAAGTTCTTTCAAAAACAGAATTTGAAATAGGATTATCTTTACAGAGGATCCTGAACTGGGATTTGCGCCATCTGAACACAAGAGTGGAGTATTAAGCTTCCTAAATCGAGCCTGGAACAGCTCCACCAGCAGAGAGTAATTCTGCAACAGTTACTGCAGTGGGAGCCACGGGGGTAAAAAACACCCTCATCTGTTGGCAGGTGGAAAATGAGACACTTAAAGCCTTCTGTGATACGGCCACCAAGAGCATCTGTGGACTGGACTCAAGAATCCTGAAGAGCTTTTCTGTTCCTGTATCCTGGGAGAGCCCCATGCTCAACTGTTTTGCCCGTGTAGCACCATGGTTCTGCATGTGTAGCACAGCAGCATCCAAAACAGGCCCAGGCTTTCCTTACAGGACAAAGAGGAAGAGAGAGCTTTCCCAGAGAGTTCACAATCTATGCCTGTGAGCGGTGCTGTGGTTTCCCAGCAGCAGTGAGAGGAGAGCCATCCACCGCTCCACACTGAGCACCATCTGCCTTTCCAGCTGATGTTTGTAGCTATTTCTCCATAATCTTCATATTCTGGGAAACTCTTAATGAGCCTCAAGAGAGCCAATGCTTTATCCCTTAATTATTAAAAGAGGCAGAAGGGGCTATTTTGCCCCCCAAATCAAGTTTTGTGTTCTATGCCTAAAAAATATTAACATCACCTCGAGTCCTTCCCACTTGCTTATACCGCTTCATACATCACTGCTCAGCTTGGTACCTGGGCATTTCACAGGAGTTTAACAAATGTGCCACGGAGTTAAGGAACCAGAAACATCTCCAAAGAGAACTGAGACATGTAAGTATTAAATGATGGGTTTTATACAGCACACTGTGGGCACCAGTAGAGATACTGAAACCTGCTGCAGCGTTCAACCAGGGAGCAGCCACAGAAATCAAGGGGAGTTACGCAGCTGAATCTCTTACTCATCTATTTATGCTCCCCCTTCCTCATAAATCAAAGGACAGGAAAGCAATTTAATCAAAAATAAACAGAATTAACAGTATAATTCAGCTCTTTTTTTTTTTTTACCTCGGTCAGCAAACAACCAAATAGCAAAAGAAAAAAAACAATGAAAAATTAAAAAATCACACTAGTATCACTGCGCTGAAGATTTCATTAAGTCTTTCCATGAAGTACTATTTCTTAATAAGGACTGATACTAGCTGTACTACTGCAAAGCTCAGAAATGGCAGGCTGTACTTCAATATTTGTTTTACACAAACACGCAGTCACATTGTAATGATGTGCCTGGATCTCCTTTGCTCAGCATTCTGTTCTGTAAATACGCTTCCAAAGGACACAGCCAGGAGGTCACACTGATAGCTTAGTAAAAATACAACACAAATGGGTAACAGCAACAAACGGAAAAAAAGCAATCAAACTATAAAGAACATAGTAATTAACACATAAAGCATTAGTGGAAAGGTTAAAAACGCCATTGCTTTAGAAAACAGTGCTTTCCTAGGGCCTCCCATCTTGCAAAAAAATACAGTCAAAAGAGAATCCATCCCATAAGGCCAAATAAAACTTTGAGGAGCACAGAAAGCCTATAATAAAGAGTCGAAAAAGATTAAAAATATTCAAAGAATAATTGGAGAGACTAGACAAGCAATACCTGAAAATAACAAATGCCATGAAATTAGCCCTTGACCCTCACTTAACACATAAACAACAGGATATAGAAATACACTAGTAAAAAGTAATATATTCTATGGGAGTGGCAGGAGGTTTCCCACGGGATTATTTTGGGGATGATGCTGTCAAAAGATATCATAAAGGCTAAATATCTTTAAAAGATTCCCAAAAGACACCATCTTCACAGAAAAAACACAGAATCCTTTACGTAATACTGGTCATGCTGAAATATAGATGGAAGCTTTCAAAAAAATTGTTTAAAAAGTATTTTACTGGATAAGCGAAATAGCAACTGTTCTGTATTAGGAGGGAACCTCCCCCCTAGGAAGATTATTCTATCAGTGAGACAAACTTTCCCCTTCACCATCTGCCAATGGTCTCAGCAAAGAAAGAGCACCGTGCTAGTCTGAAACCCTGCAAGAGGGTTCAACCCTTCAAGAGCACTGTGCAAGTCTTACTAACTGCCTCTGGCAATTGTACTCCTGGGGATGAAAAAAATAATAACCCTGCATCCCAGTTTACACCAAGGAGATGTAATCAACAGGCAAATTAATATACTATTTGCAAGTGACTTGTGAAGAGCAGCACAGGTGCTGTGCTTTCAGCTGCCAAGGTCGTTCCAATGGGCCATGGGGGCTGGCTCCAGCACACACCACATCTCTGGCTAAAATCACTAAGAGGCTTAATTGCTCCTGGAGCAGCTCTTTGCTGTTCCCACGCTCCAGATGCTGCCCCACACTCCCCAAGGGTATCCAGTATCCATTGCGTCCGACTCCACAGAGCCCACTCCCTAAATTATCCCATTACACCTAACACGCTTAAAAATTAATTCATGCTCCTCTGCAGCAAGATGCCATAATTAAACTCTCCCCCTTTTCACTTAAGATTGAATTTCAATGAGGGCTTGATGGCACTGCAGCACAGGAACAGTCACAAAGGCAACGCTGATCCGAGGCCTCTGCGATGGGTTTTGGCCGTGTAATTGCCGAGGGCTGCCTCAAACATCAAGATCTTGGCCTTCAGCAATGTACGGTTATAACCATCCCAGCTCTCAGCAATATTGGCTGAAACACACGCAAGGGTGATGATGATAGAGATCTCATCAAAGAGAAAACAGAATTCTTTGGGATTTTTTTCCCCCAAACGGAGCCTATCTCTCTCTCACACAGGCCAAGCAGCGACCCAGCTTTTATGACTGACAATGGAGAAGAATAAAATGACATTTCCTGACCTTTAAGACGCATTCGCTGATCAGCGCTAACTGCATCATTTCACTTATCTCGTTACTTACTAGCTGAGCTATAAAGAAAGCAAGCTGAAATTCAGTGTATTCTGTTCTCTATGGAATACTACAAGCGCTGTCCTCTTCTCAGTGCCACGACTACGTGTCTTCAAAAGAAGCAGGGGGAAGCCCTGGTCTGCTCTCTGTATTCAGCTCCCACTAGAGACTGGAAGGCTGAAAATATCTGACATCAGATAGGACATTAATGTACCTGTATTAGAGAAGTAGATTTATTGGCTAGGTTTAAAGGAGAAAAAAAAAAAAAAAAAAGATCAGGTTTTGGTCAGAATTTTGGCACATTACTATTTTTTTTATTTTTTTTTAATTAGAGCTTGAATAAAACAGTAGTTAGCAGACAGTCCAAGAGTAAAAAAGGTTCAGTTTGACTCCAGTGTAAACACATCCATAGTCAGCCACACTACGAAACTATGTCTTCAGTGCAGTAAGAGCACCGGACTGCAGTTTACATGCAGGCAAAAAGATAGCTCTGCATGACCTAGAGCAGGTCCTGATCACACTGTGGCCAGAACAAGGTTGCCATCGGTACTGGCTGGAGAGCAAGGGGGCCATCAGAACTGACTGGCTCTCCAGGTGCTCAACCAGGACCCTACACAAGCTTTCCAACTTGCATTAAACCCTAATCACAGTTGATCGTCACCATACTCGCAGCTCTGGGCTTCTTGGTGCATGCATTGATTCACCTGGACATAAAGGATCCTCCTGAATTCAGCATCCAAGCGGACATTAAAACATGGAATCTCACTCAGGGCACTGGTATGCATTCAACCTACTGAAAATGAGTTTTTGGCAGTACAGGCAAAGAAAAAGCCCCAGAGAAAGTAAATGACTAATTTTTCTCTCATGAAGATTAACTTCAGCAGCAGACAAAGCTGATTGGAATTTACTCCCAGTTGCTCCCAGGGAACATCTGCTCTCACAACGCTGCCCTTGAGCAAGTGAGGTCTTGTGACGGGTCTTCTAATGTCACCATGGTACTCACCATGCTCTAGGCATCCTCAGCACTTCTTGATATAAACAAATAAGGAGTCTGTTTTAAACACAAAGCTTTCACCCAAATCTTACCCACACCACCACTACCTGCCAGACTGTCTCCATCTAGAGACTAGATGATCCTTGAGGTCCCTTCCAACCTCGTATTCTATGATTTATATGATTTTATGATTTATAGGGCCTGTTGAAAAAGGACAAGAGGTAATTGTTTTAAACTAAAAAAGGGGAGATTCAGACTGGATATAAGAAAGAATTTTTTTACAGTGAGAGTGGTGAAACACTGGAATAGGTTCCCCAGAGAGATGGCAGATGCCCCATCTCCGGAAATATTCAAGATCAGTTTGGATGGGGCTCTGAGCAACCTGTTATAGTTAAAGATGTTCCTGCTTACTGTAGGGAGATTGGACTAGATGACCTTTAAAGGCCCCTTCCAAATGAAACGATTCTATGACTCGATAAAAACTGAGAAATAAGATTCAAGCACTGGGCTGAAATACTTGGGAGAGGTATTAACAAAAATCCCTGCTCAGGAGCTCTCCCAATGGGAGTACCTTCTTGGAGTTAAAAACACCTTAGACACTCCCACTAAATTTGCAACAGGAAACCCGAACCAATAACAAAATCTGGGGATTTATAGCTACTTCTCAGTAGTTCTGTCCTCTTTTGAAATCCCTGCAATTCATTCTTCTAAGTCTCTATTGCTATTCCTAAGAAGGTCCCCTTCATTCACATTTGTAATGAAAATAAATTCTAATGGGACTTACTGTTAAGCAAGGGTGCAGAGTCACTGTCCTCAAGAAGCTCAAGCCTTCTCTGGCTGTAGCCCTGTCAGAACAGTTTTGCACATTCTGATTCTCTTCCTAAGTGGACACCTAGAGAGATGCACTTGCAGGGCTATGCTCATCTGCAAAACTCACTGGCCTCCCTGCTAAAGCCGTCAACACCATAACAAAAAACAAGCATCATTTGTTTCAGTGATTGTTCACTGGTTCATTAGGCAACAGACTGATCCAGTGAAGATTTTTCTTCCAGGTCTGTAAGAAAATCACATCTCTGGATTCATCCTTTTATCTCAGTATCATCGTTCCCTCTCTGCTTTTTTCCTCCCTCTAAAATCATATTAAACATCTTTCTTCATTTTCATCCCCACATCCCATTAAATTCAAATCACCAAAGATTATTCTTACACTTCTCAGATACACCTGACAATACTTCATTCACAATTATTTCCATTAGCTTGTGTTTTAACAAACTGGTTCACATAGTCAAAACTGGTTTTAACCAAGCGAACCAAGAAAATAATATCTGGAAAAAAAATCAAGACTTTGCACTACTTGTTCAGCGAATGACTACTGCCTTTAGGGCTTAGTATATATGTTCACCTATGCTGTGCAGGTTTACTGCCTCTTAGTTGTACTACTACTGATGAAATAGCTACGCAGGACTTTGTTCCTTTTTTACACAAATCAGTAGAAACTCAGAGCCTAAATCAACACAGAACTAAGGGAGAAATTATATCCCTACTTCATGGTCACACAGACTGGAAAGTAAACAAAAATTGGGAACAACAGCCATAAAAGCAAGCTAGAGGTACTATAAGTAGCACAGGACTCTCAGTACCAGTACATCACCTCTGACTCACGACACCTCTCCTAGTGCACCACTCTAGGTATTGATGGGAAGGAAACCAGAAGAGTGCCCTAGAAACACAACGAGGGAGAACTATCAGAGAAGGCAGCAAGAAACACAAATATGTACCCTGGGGAAAAGAAGGGAAATAAAAAATTTATTCCCGCCACTGTGACAATTACAACCCATGAGCAAATATCAAACCAAGGCAACGTAACTTCACAGTGTCATTGGCCTGACAAAAGCATGAAAGCCTAAATAATGCCCCTTACCTCACTTTAGTGAGTAACCACTGCTCCTTGGTCAGCTGCCACAACCCATCAGACATCACAGCACCATGGCAAGCTAGAATGAAGTTTCTGAGAAGTTACTGAATTTCAAAAGCAGAATTAAAGTTCCTATTTCTCCATTCCTTAATATCTCATGAAGGCAAAGCATTCCAATTTAATCCTGCCCTAATTTCCACCCTGGTTTGAGCTCGGGTTTGGTTTGAAATAGCAACAAAGTAATGGTAACCACCAATATCCTGAGAAGAAACTTTGGCATCACGCTTCTCTTCTTGATCTCCTGGCTTAGCTCAGCCTGATGGTTTTTCTCCATCATTAACGATTTTTCCCTCATTTTTTCTCATTTCCTTCATGTTCTCTGTGCACAAAACTGTAAATCACTCTTCTGACACAGACTGCACTTCTTCTGCAATACAGCTTGAACCCAGAACTCCCCCTGAAAGCACTAGGTGAACTCATTAAACAATACACTTCTCAGCCAGGGCAAGCATAGCATAGTCTACCTCATCTGATGAGTCTAATTAAAGTTTTCCAAGTGGGATATGCAAACCGATTATTTGCTCTACAGACAGTTTCAGCAGGAGCAGAAGGCCTTTAAGTCTCCTGAAATTACACTTCCAAATCGCGTTTCAAGTTGTTTTTTTTTTTAATAAAAACCACATGGCTTGTGTTTTCTTTTCTTTTTTACAAGTTGGTATATTATTTCTAACTATATATTCTATACAAACAGAATTCTTTGTCACCTTCCCCTCAAAAAAAACCCAACAAACAAACAAACATGAAAGAGATGGCCTGGTCCCTGTATACCAACTCAATTTCTACATTCACTGTCAAGTGAATCACTGATGATGATTTTTAAGCAACCTAAATCTCTCCTTCCCAACACCTTGTCACACTATTTTTCAGCACAACCCTTTTATTCGAGACTTTCAAGACCTGAATAAAAATGAGAAGCTATTATATAGCATAGAATAAAAAAGAGATTGCTCTGTAAGTTTTCTTGGAAATGACAATGTCTCATGCAAATCAGCACATTTTAACAAACAGATTTGTTTTTCAGCTTCAGTGGGTATAATTTGATTCCGCATCAGCTTGTGGACATTTTTCAGATTAATCTCCTCTAATCTTTTGGCCATATCATTTCATCACACAATAAATATCAGAGTAAAGCTTCAGTGGAGTTTAAGGAGTCCCATAAGGTCATGGCTCCCTCCAAAGAACATAATTCAGACCTAATTTCAGAAGGAACCAGGTAGGATTTACATTTCTGAATCTACATCCATGGCCATTCAAGGAAAATCCTACAGACTCTTCCAGCAGCGTTCTGTCCCAGTTACACTAAAGCATCTTTATTGCCAAGATCCATCAGCAATCGAAAGGAAAGTTTAGAGTTTGGGATTTTTTGTTTCTTTTTTTTTTTAAACACATGGCATGAATTCAATCCATCGTACACTTCTAATGCCTTTTGGGGACAACAAGTTTTCTCTGTTCTCCTTGTCTTCTATACCTTTTTCCTGAAGTTTCTCAAGGAGAAACATCCCCTCTGCTGAAGTAAGGACAGATCCAGTTACTGTCTCAAGCGTGCTCCCTGTTTGCACATACTACTGTGAAAGACAGCGTCTCTGGAGAGACAGAAGACTCCAGGCTATGAATCTCATTCTCTCTAAAGCAGGGGGTATCATGCTTCTGATACACAGCTTGATTTCAGCTACTTTCCCCTAGATCATAGATTAAAGAAAAACACAGCAAACCAATAGCCTATCAATGGCAGACACATCAGTGCCCACAAACCACTTACCTACCCTTGCTTTTCTCAACTGTTACATTTCATGGCATTTGTAGCTGCCAAGAGTTAGAGCGGGGCCAGCCACCAGGTGAGTAACAGACACTCTCTACTAACCCTCTCCCTTCCCAAAAGTGAAAAGAATGTGGGAGAGACACTTACGGATTGGAAAAGAAAACTGACAACAGTTTTCATAAAAACAGTAACGATAAAATGAAATATATATACAAACACATACAAACCCAATATTGAACCCAACCGCCCTGATGGCCATTACGTCACCGCCACAACCGATGCTGTGGAGCAGTCACTGGAAAAGTCCCAGACTGGACTCAGCAGCACAGGACTCACCTGAGCTGGATTCAGGAGCTGGATTCTGGAACTGGGTTCAGGAACACATGGATCAGGACTGAAGGCAGAACTGGCAGAGTCTTCCTCAGACACCAACCATTGAAGACAAGAGTTTGATCCTCATGAACCCTCAGCTTCATACTGAGTATGTCATACATGGAGTAGAATCCCCCACTGGTCAGTTTAGGGTCACCTGTCCTGGCTGCTTCTTCCTGCAGGTTCAGCCTTTTACTGTCTGCATCCCCAACATAGCGCACAAGATTTATCACTGACCTTGGTCTGCCCAGGAGCAAGTAGAAGGAAGAGCCTTTCTGCACAACCATCCTTGGTAGTGACCATAAACATCGAGCGCTATCACTTCTAGAAGCAGATTGTCTATGAAAATGTCACTAATATGCTGCACCTCAGAAAGTCCAGTTACTTAGAAGAGATGGAGCTGAAAAGTAAAATCATTGATCAGAATTCCTTCTGTTCTAACTCAGACCGGGATAGTACCGCACATATGCCTCCCCCCATGCTCAGATATATCCCCTACTACTTCCAGCCCCACACCACAGTAGCTTTTGTTTGATTTTCAGAGGAAAGCACAGAGTGAGGCAGGGTCAAACTTTTGTCCTTGGTCGATTGTGAAGGTCTGAAACCTTTGAGTTTTCTATTTCTTTTACTCTATACTGATGAAATATTTTGACAAGGCCAAAGTGAACCACAGTTCGCAGGCTATAGTAAATTTGATCTCGGTTCCATCACTGAACTCTGAAAAATTAATTTTCTTATCTCTAAACCACAGCAATACGAATTAACCAGATTGCGGAGCATTTATCTTACCTCTAGGTGAACTAGCAGTCTGAGCAACAATCTTTCTTCTTTTGTTACCAACACACACAAAGAAATCTGTTGACCTGGTATTTAGAGCATTCTTCATTTTCTGCCCATCAATCACAGTATTCTTCAGAGACTCTATTTGTCATTAGCATTGAGAGGTGATTAAAAAAAATCTGTGAAAAAAAACGCCTGTGAAAAATCAACGCAGTGATTCAATACACATAAGTTTAGCACACAAAAGTAAAAATTTTACTTACGTGTCATTATTCAGTTTTAATCAAGACGTTTTCAGGAGGCTGAATGAAGCCATTTTCTGTAAAACTGTTTTTGAACCTCATCTTTAACCAAAGTTTTACATAACAATACATTCAAATCCAGCTGAAATACCAGTCCTTTTATTAGGACTAGATATTCAAAGTTATGAGTAAGCACAGACTTTCAAGGAACAGCAGGGGTGGGATGCGAGGCACCTGCATTAACACCTTCCAGCAGAACACAGCAAGACACACGAAAGTGTGTGACAGCACAGCTGTGCAGGCACATCCCTAGTGCACAGATAAATTACTCCAGTGAAAAATGAAGAATTCCAAGCCCTCAGCCAAATCATACCTGCCATACCCACTCACTATCTATCTACACGTATGGACACATCTGCCTACATGTGTCCATATACAGAAATTCTGTGTTGTAAAATCTGGCACTGAACACAGTATTGTATATTCCAAATGCCATGTGTAACCAGCAAGCTTATCTAAGACAACACAGACCAGGGTACGCTTTTAAGCAAAAACTACTCCCAGAGCAAAATCTGACAGGTCTGCACTGCTTGAATAGGCTTAAGACATGGCTCTAAAAAATTACAGAGTTTTTTCCTCTCTCCGTGTGCACTCTAGGAACACACATTCTCTGGAATTGATGTAAACTTCCCAAACTGGATCCCTGAAATTTCAGTAAAAAGGATGAGAGCTAATAGCAAGAATTGTCATCCACTGTGAAAGGAGTTTCGCGGGACTCTTTTGGGATATGTTTATATACACACACATATATATGTATCTCCCTACATCCACAAGTATGCGAAAGGTGTATTCAGAAAGGAATTTGTGGCCACTGCTTCTGGCTTGTATCATTGAGTTAGTTATCTACAGCAAGAGCCCTAAAAATCCATGCTTAGACCTAACCAGCTTTCTTCAGACAAATCTCTCTCATCATTTACTCAATATCCTTGAGCATTCTGTGTCACTTACTGTCTTTTGTAATGTATTTGTTTACTAGTCAGCAAACTTCCTAGGCTGCCTTGCTGCAAAAACAACTGGAGCCCTTCTGATTGTCTTGTGGCTAATGTACTAAAACCAGCTCTTTTGAAGCTTAGGCTATTTCATGATACGACTGCAAGCTGCATTAACACTGCTTTGGGTCTTTTGGTTTTGTTCAGGGTAAAAATCCATCCCTTCATTAAGTACATTATATTGTCTCTGAGCACATCCCACTCTAAAAGACAAAACTGTGAAAATCTGGAATCTGTACCATTGCAAACCCATTTTGCTCTCTCATTTTGCACACATTCGTTTGGCCTTCCTAGTGTGCCATCTTCTGTGCTAACTCTTCTAGCTACCAAAGAAAAAACATAGGGTGGAAAGCCTTTTGTGTTTCACTGTGTGCCCAGATAACACATTACTCCTCCTTGTAAAAACAGCACCTTTAAGGTATATGTTTCTTCAGAGAGCCTTGCAAAAAGGCAAAAAAAGGAGTGTTGGGGTTTAGCTGTGCAATCAGAGTCAAAATTAGCAATCTTTAAATGGTAAGGCTCCTTTTTGCCTATGAAAAGTGTTAGCCTTCCAGTCAAGAGCTAGGACATTACAGATCTAAAGGGCTTCTGTAAACACTTCTCAAGAAATGTTTGGGTGCCCATTGCTCCTACTCCCCTTTACCAACACCATCCTCTGGTCAAATTAACATTCCAGGCACAAACAAATCTCCCATGAAAGCTCTACGATCAAGGTGATCCATGGGAGATAAAGTCCTGTCAGTTATTTCCATCTCCAGAGGAGCCCCTAGAGTGCTATAACCAACAGGAAATATCACAGCTTTCAGCCAGCGCTGGTTTTGACAGAGCATTTTTTAATCTCATCTTATGGGGAGATCTGAGCCCTGCTGCCTCGCTGAGACAAGCAACTTCATTGGCTCACCCTAAGCTGCAAATACATGAGGAAAAAATGTCTTGAGTGGTAAACCAAGACCTTGCAGCTGGGCAGTACCCAAGGGGGAACATCTAGAAGAGCTGTACTAAGGCAAACGCTGAGAACAGAAAAAGCCCCCAAGCCAGCTTACACCACAAGGGCACTCCCACTGCCAACCCTCCAACAGTACAGAGTTAATGGAAAGCTGCTATATGCTGCCTCTGTCTCTTTTTTGGCAGTCCCTCAATTCATAATTAGGTATAATGCAACTGTGATTAGAATATTCAGCAAAATCTGAATAGTTTATGGTTTCTGCTAAGTTATTTCCCATTAATCCAAAGAGCTCATAAGATCATTCTGAATAGTAAAATAAGTTATTCTCATCGGGACAAGGTATTATTATCTAATACTCATCATGACAGCATAGAGACTTCTTACAATTTTTGCTGTAGTATCTAAGATACTATCAAACATCCATTACCAGCTATGTCTTGAACTGCCTATATTGCTTTTATTTAAAAAAAAAAAAAAATCCAGACAAATAAGTTGTTCTACAAAGACGTCATTTTCAAAGAAGCAAATGGGGAAAAAAGGCATTGGCTGCTGTAAATGTAATAAACTCCTCCTGAGGTCTCAAACTCATTACAGTTCACTAATAAGTATAAAGGCTGATTACTGTGATAAAAGAAATAGAGAGAAATAGCTTCCTTTCCTTTATAGGACAGGAAGTATGAGATCTAGTCTTGGTTGCGCCGATCTACCTGACTGTCACGCTTGGCATCCACCCAACATGCTTCCCATCCTTTTTGTTAATGCTATATTCATGAAATAACCATTTCTTTCCCTGGCCCTTGTAAAGGCAGGCTTTGAACATAATTTAAGATGTAAGGGATGCAATTTGCAGAGCTATATTTACTATTTCTAGGGAAGTAATTCAACTGATTATATCTTTTTTCAAGTCCAAAAAGTTAAAGAAATGATGTGCCACTTCCTTCCTTCAGCTTACTGATAAAAAGATGCCAACAAGATGAAGTTGAGCAGCATGCAGCTAGGCAACTGGGTACCAAATGGGTTTTAAAGATTTAATCCCGAAGAAAACTGTGCACAGAAATATAAAATCCACCAGGTATGTAATTAGTGGTAGAAGACCTAAATTCTTGTATTAAATCATGCCCTGAAAACTAGCACGAGCCAAAAAACATGTGGCTTGTTTCCCCTGTGGAAAAAAAAAAGCTGTTTTGGAATAATAACAGTTAACATCTGTCAGATTAAACAGACAGGATCCTGACGTCAAAATATGAACAGGAAAGGGGCTTTTTTATGGTGACTTCTCCCATGTTTTGTCTCCTGCACAGCACCAGGATTTTAATTTTGCCTGACATTTTCAAAGCCACATTCATGATGTTAAAAAGACAAAGTCAAACTTGGTAGCATGCAGGACAGGGTACAGAGTGAGGTTTCTCTAGAGCGCGGAAGGAGCTGGGGCAATTCCTCTCTGCCCATAGTTGAGCTGGAGCATCTGTACTGGGGTGGGAGAAGCAGGCACAAGGCTGAGTCCTTCCTCCCTTCTCTCCTCTCCGCTCCAAAATCCCTCTACTACCACTATAAAGTTTACTTTGCTGGTGATGCCAAGAAGCCTGGAGAGCAAACAGAGCAGATGTCCCATGCTGAGTGCATTTATCCAGATTAAGTCTTTCTGGTTTGGTTTTTCTTTTATTATTGAACAGCAGAGTGGAGTAACTGAAAGAGGGACCTTGAGACACCACTCTCATCATTGAACTCTTCTTTTCCTCAAGGCTAAACATATAGCTTGATATTACATAATGCTGCTATAAATTGATAAATAATTTAATACAGAAATAACTGTTTGTTTATTTAAAGATCTCTTCCTTACTTTGATCTCAGTTTGATGGTGAAACACGTGCAGCTGGTCCTTCCTAATCTCTAGCCATGGCCATATTACAAATAGATTTTCTAGACAGTGATTTTTTTTTTCTAGGATTTTTCTAATCCAGAGTGTATGGAGTCAAGGACCCAATACACAGGTGACACTGCATGTCAGAGCAGGCTCACCTGCAACGTTAGTCTTTTAGCTTTCTCCACTAAGAATTTATAAAATAGAGCGTAAAAATAATAACAATTAAATAACCACAAAAGTCAGAATGCTGGGGTCATGTGAAGCACTTCATCCCCTTAAATTTATCACAATGAAATATATCTGCATGGTTTTATTGATGCATCAAAAGTCTAGCAATAAACAGTCCAGAGAAAAAAAAAGGACTGAATTCCTGAAGCAGGTGTGAAAAAAAAAATCTTCACTTGTCTGTATTTTCCCCTATGTAAAACTAGCATAGCGAAAAAAAAAAGAAAAGAAAGGCTCCTGTACAACTGCCCTTTTCTATTTTCAAATACAACATCCATGACACACAGAGCCAGTTTTACCATCCCTGTGGTACCACCCAGTCAGTGGTGTCCAAATGGTCCCATTGGTAGCCTGGCAGCCCATGGGAAGTCTCCAGCAGCTCCAGCTGAGGGTACAAAGGAAGGCTCCAGCCCCACTGAGTTTTGCACAGTGGAGGTCCTCTGTGCCTGCAGCACAACTTAAAGGGCTGAGGTCAAAAAACACTTGGGGAAGGGGATTCTTCATTAATCCAAGCCTTTTCAGTGCTGTTTGAAATTAAGGGATATTGCATTTAATTGCTCATTGCACCAATCGGTCTTGACTTTCAAAAAGCCAAGAGAAAGTTACTTTTCCTGCAGACTGAAATGGTAGAAGTGGGTTTATCTGTTGGAGTCTCTATCTTCAATTCCAGACTGCTTTGATGACAATGATTCTGGCTGGATTTCTGGTCTCTTGCAGCACAGCAGTTCTTTTTTCAGAGAAAACTGAAAAACAAGCTTTGCTTTTATGAAGATGCCATCCCCTCTTAAAAAGAAAAAAAAAAAAAAAGAAAGAAAAAAGAAAAGAGCAAACACACAAAATAAAAAGGGAAAAATGTTCAGTCTTTTAAATACAAGAACAAATACTCAAATCCTAGGTCTGTAAATGGTTCTGGAAATATGTGACGGGGTACAAGTTGGGCTATAGCACAGGAAGTTAGTCACTCCTGAGGAGAAATGCCAACAATTTTGCAATGAGCAATGTCATTCAAGTCTTCTGTGTGAGCTGCAAGCCCAACAAAAAAGCCTCATGGTGGTTGTGAGCTGTTGTTATTATTAGGCAATAGCGTATGTAAGCATCCTCAACACATTCAGCTTGTCAACACATTTCAGTCGCAGGAGTCGTCTAAATAAAATCTTTGCCTGGCATGTTCAATAGTGGCCTCAAGAGACAAGAGGGAAAGGGAAGGGCATGATGACGGCACAAGCCGCAGAGATGTTGGATTTTGAGTCACCCAAAGCAATGAGAATCAGCAGTGGCTTGCTTAATCTTTTATTTCCTTCCCATAATGAGCCTGTCTCTGTGAATACAGCTCTCTTGCCTCTCAGCTGTTCTCTGCCACTTCGTAAAGCAAACACAGCTTCAAATTTGACAGTTTTCTTGTTGTTCGTCTTTGTTCTGAAAAAAAAAATCCCTCTCCTGTTGATGTAAAAAGCCGGCGGCTCCCAGCCCCAATCCTGTCCTGATTACGGTTCTTGTCTCTCCAGTGCAAAGACTTTCTTCAACTAGTTTTTCAACATTTTATCTCCCACCCCATAAAGGGAGCATCTCTGCTAAACTCTACCATATTTGCCTTTCTTCCTTAACCTTAATACGGGAAAACAAAGGTACAAATACTGCAGCACAGGAGCAGTGTCCTATAAACTGTCTGGTCCTCAGCTGATCAGAATTTTTTCTGATAAAAATTCAACTGTGAACAATTTTTCAGGACAAGGACAGTCAGTAACAAATTCTACCAGTCAGAGCAGCATTACAAACACCCACAGAAAAATTGCTTGCTTTCTATTAAACAACTTCTGGGTGAAGACACATTTTGGGAGTTGCTGCTTCTTAAAGTCTGCAGCATATGAGCAGCATTAGCTAGGTTTGTAATATCTTGTTGGAACAGCTATATTTAATAAGAGCAGCTGCTCTGGATCTGACAGAGGAGACGTCTAGCCCACAGCCAGGCTCCCACAGCAATGAGCAGCAGATGCCCCCAATAAAGAACAAGAGCTGGGCAAGGATGCCATGATACCTCCCCCAGCACAACTCCCCTGCTTCAAACAGCCTGAAGTTGGGCACATCCTCAAACAAAAACATGATCTACTGCTCAGCAGGCAAAAGATTTATTTATTTTTTTAAAATTTTTCTGTATTTTTGGGCACAGATAGACCTTTGGGAATAAAGCCTTTGCGGTTAGCCGGATGCTGTGTGAGGGAGGCCCCCTTTTGGCTCATTTGCAGCCTTCACAGACCAGTTAAAGAGTGCTCACTCTTGTGGCATAAAAAGTTGTAATGACAAGCATTCTTTTTTCATTTATACCACTACGTTGTTTAACTCACGGGGCATGCATCATTTCAGAACCTGAGCGTTGTTTTCTTTTACTTTCTCATTTCAGCTCTTTTACTTTTCCACTTCAGTACTACTAAGGCTCACTTGAATGGCCCTAAACTTTCAGAAAAATGGCAAACCAAGATGTGCAGCCGGTTTCCAACTTCATCAAATTCATTAATAGTTTCATTTTAATCAAATCTTTCATTTTCTTTTCTTTTTTAATAGGAAGAAGATGAACACATTTATAACACGGGGAAAAAAAAAAATCACCTTTTCTTTAAAAATCTTTCAGTAAAAAGAAACTTCTGGATTCATGTCTAGAAATCAGGCATTCAAGAAGGATTTAAATACAACTATTTTAGCACTGGTGACTGGCCATCTAGTTTCAACGTAGATCATCTTGGGTGCAAACACCACCATGAGAAAGCTTTCTGGCCATTGCCCATTAAACAAGGCAGATGTTGAGGTGGTCCATCAGCCCTTCCTCACATCATGTTCTCTGCAGAACCTCAAACTGTGGTATTGGGCCTGCTCCAGACAGTCACACACACTGAAATGAAGAGAACATAAGAATACACGGAAAAATCATATTTAAATGTGGCAAAGTGATCAAAGATGCATTTTAAACACTTAAGAAATTCAAGAAGTTTGTTCAGGGCACTAGTATATATTAGGTAAGACCCAGAAAACACTGCAGTACGTACACTGAGAAAGCAATAGACTATCCAGTGATGTAAACTGAAGTATGGAGATGCAAACAGATGAAGCCAACAGCCTTAAATGCCTGAAAGGCTACAATCTGAGGATTTTCCTTTATCATCTGTCGCTCTTTGCCTGATGTGAAAGCAAGACAGTGTTGGTTTGGTTTAATTCATTGAAAAACATCTGAATATTCAACACATATCACCTCAGCCTCCTTCATTCAACACCAAACACTCCATCAGACTGCTTTTGCTACCGCTGTCCTTGTCCCAACCCTGGAGATTCCAGTTAAATATCAAAAAATATCTGTGTCGAAGTCCAGTTATGCTTCCTTGTTGATTCCGGCAATCACAGCGAGAAACCTGAGGTGAACCCAGCACTAGAGCAAATCCCAAGCACAGATGAAATAAGCTATAACGACACAACACAGAGCAAGCTTTCCATGCAGATTTGCTCATCTACAATTGGAGTTTGCTCTTGATCCCAGGGTGAAGTCCCAGCAAAGGCAGAGCCACTGCCACTCTTCCCTTACTCCACTTCCCAGGTTACTCAGCATACATGTCTCAGTAGACCAGGGTCAAACATCCTTACGCCCTAACACACGTGTCCATATGGTTGCTTCTAGCTCCCAGCAACTGTCACTAAAGCAGGGGTAAGTATGTACATAGCCCATTTGTGAATATACACCCTGCAAAACGCTTCAAACACATCATCACTTGTTCACTTTTTAGGGAAGTAAGCAGAGCCAGGCAAACTACTCCGTTGGTGATGCAAGCACACATGGAGAGACAGGAAACACTTGTGAAGAAAATGCTCCGTAATTCGAGCAATTTCCCAGCAAAGAGCATTTGGACTTCAAAACAGAGAAACAACAACAAAAAAAGCCAAAGAACACAAAACCCCAACCTTAACAGCATTCACTGCAGTGAGCTTTGATAAAGAAGCATGGCAAAGAACGCTGGAGACATTCCATTTGCAGATGCAGCTTCCTCCCTTTAAATTAGCAAGTTAAGAAGAAAGTTAAAACACAAAGTGCAAAGCCTTATTAAAAATATCACATAATGAGACTAATCAAAGCTTAATCATGACTTGGTTAAATTCACTCATAATCATTAAAACTCTAAAGCTTGTAACTGGGGTGGCCCAGGTCTGGGATTTCCCCCCTGATGACAGTACCAGTAGACACAGCTCAAAAGCACTCCACAGCAAAGCTAATGGAAAGAAAAAAAAAAAACAAAAAAACAACCACACTTTCCAGTGATATAGGAGAGGTGCTCAGAGGTGAAAAATTATTGCTTACAGTCTGAGTACATAAGGGGCTATTTTGAGCAGCGCTATCTGTTCCCTTGCTTCCTCCCACACAAGGCAATTGTTCCCAGGATGAGTGGCACTGCCAAGTTAACGAGGCAGAGCCAAACAAATTTGTTGTTCGTTACCTGACAAGCCCCTCAGTCCAGCAGATCAGTCTATCTCCTCCTGGTGCACTTTCTCTGTTAGACAGAGATGATCTAAACCCACGTTGTCACCAGAAGGGGTAGAGCTGCCCCCAGCCACACAGCTCCCGCCCTGTGGCCTGGTAACGCACAGACGACCATCTGGGTGGCCAGATCCATGAGTCGACAGGCAGTTGAACATTAACCCTCATAAAGAAGGTTGCCGGCCAACTAAAACCAGCTTCAGTTCACCGCACAACTGCCTGTAAGTCAATGCTGGCACAGGGCAAGAAGCAGAAATGGGTGGGTAGGCAAAGGGCAGTGGTGGCCATTTCAGAGGTGGCACAGACTTTGATGAACTTAACTTGTCACTAAACTACACCCTGAAATCAATCCCTGCATTGTTCATGAGGTCCCATCTCCCAGGCACATCAGCTTTGCATTAAAACATGTGGGTTTGGAACAGCCAGGGAAGCAGAGGACAGAGCTCCATCTTCCACCTGACCAGCCCCTCAAGAAGTCCTATTCAATCTCCTCTGTTCTATGCCCCATCTATACATTGCAACGATACTGAAAATTACCTCACCAGATTAGCATTGGAAATAAATCACTGTTGTAAAACTTCTCGGACTGTAACAAAAAAAAAAAAAAAAA
>VWZK01019789.1:53584-81284 GCA_013396935.1 Baryphthengus martii | reverse complement strand
AAAAAAAAAAAAAAAAAAAAAGCACAAATGCTCCTTTACTTCTGGTGCAGCTTCTCTTGAGGACATTTCTCTTAGGACCACATTCAGCAGAATAAATTAAAATTTTCCTTGCTCTCTCAGTCTACACTCTTTGGTTTACCTGGTTTGATGTAACTGGGACATTCAGGACAAGTTACACAGATCCAAGTATGTAAGACTAATGTCAGGAGATGATAAATGAAAATGCAACTCTGGTAATGATTTTATTAACAAAAAAGAGTATCAGTTGCTCATCAATTCATTAACTAATGATCACCGCCTTCTACCTCAAAGTCTCTTGAGGTTCTGTCTGAAGACTGAGGGTCCTTTTTGGTTAACTTCTTTAAAACTTAAAGGTACAGAGAGAAGACAAATAGCAGAAGCTGGAAGTAAAACTGTAGTTCGAATCACAGACACTTCAACCACCTGGCTTCATCTCAGCGCGTAGCAGGTTGACCACAGCGAACTCCCACAGAATCTGACACCAGAGACGCAACACAACATAACACAGAACGAGTGACAGTCACTGTGGGATGTGTAAACCACAGATTATCTACAAAACTGTTTCCTTCAAAGGCCTTTCCTCAGCGCTCAGAGAATAACCCTAGAAGTGAGCTACATGGGATGAAGTTCACTCCAAGGAAAAGGAAGGTCCAAGAACTAGACACTACAGGAATGCAGGTGCTTTGTAAGACATATAAGTCTCATGTAAGCATCCTTTTGGAGGCCTGAGGAGAATAAGCGTTGCATCGGTCCTTATGTAAATACAACAGATAGAGAAGATACAAATTAAGTTTAAGCTCATATCCTGATCACACTTCAGGGCTGCCAGATCTCTCCATAATGAGGCCCACAGGATATGCATAGCAGACAATTCAAACAAAAAGCCAGAGAAATATTGTACGTTCCAATTTCTGAAAATAAAAATATTCAGAGAACAATTATCAAAGTTTGAGGTGTTTTTTCCTTTTAAAAAATGAACAAAGCAAAAGCTGATGAGTGAGTTGTAAAAAATGAATGATTCAGGCTATAACATGCCTCGGAGGAGGTAAACCTGAATTTAAAACAGTTTTACAAAAAAAAAAAAAAAAAAAAATTTAAAAAATGCCCAANAAAAAAAAAAAAAAAGAAAAAAGGCATTAAGTTGTCAGCCAACAGTAAGAGAGGTTTTGCCTCTTATTTGATTACTGGCATGAAAGTCACTAAATCCCAACTCTCCTGATGAATCATTGAGAGTGAGTTAACATAAGCCACCACTCTACATTTTTTGTTTCTTCAAAGTTATGTATTACTGTCTGATAAATAAATTTTTTCTTGAGTCACCAAGTAGTCAGCTATCAGCATTAGATTTATTCTCATTTGCTGAAAAGATTTAAGGAAGAGCCACTGTCCCTTAAGCCCAACAACTTAGAATATTTTTGCTAAAGCACACAAGAAATGTAACTTGTCCTAACAGTGGAAAAGGGCAATTTTTTTATCATACAACATAGCTGCTTGGGGTAAAAAAAAAAAAAAAAAAGAAATCAGTAAGCTGAGATCCTTTGTGAGTACCTCATTCTCACAGCTTCCAGGAAAGGAAGAAGCCATCAACACATCTGAATGTCAGAGGCTGCATCTGAAGGGATTTGTTTCCTTGACGTGGTATTTATTGATTTATATGACACGGTATTCCTTGATTTATAGCCATTTATTACCACAGCTGTCTGTGCCATCCATAGTGGTGCACAGTGCACCAACAGCATCTCTACAGGTTTAGCTCTACAGGGGATTTTTGATAGCTATCAATATCCTATATGGTAATAGTATTTCCAAGCAACTAAATCCTAGATGGAAGCTATCACTAGGCCCTTGCTGGGAGGGAGCTATTAAACATCCATCAAACCAGCTGCCATGCAAGCCTAGAATACAAGGGGAAAAAAACCAAGCGTATAAATAAATTTATAGAAAATGTCAACAGAGAAAAAAAAAAAAGAAACAAGCCAACTAAAATTCAACAGCTCAAGGCTAATGGTGACCACAGTTTTTCAGAGTACATTCACATGCAATAAACAACAGCCTTCACAACTGACAGCATCTTTCTGGCCTTTCAAAGCTGAAAATGAAAGTAGGTCCTTCAGAGTGAATCAAGGCAAAGAGAGCAGAAATACCTCATAAAAGAAATATAACAGTCCGTAGCTAACACTGTTAATCACTACTGCACTTCAGTAGGATAAGTGAAAAAAAAAACCCAGCCCTTTTCATCCTGATAAACTCCATTTTTACCAGGATGTAAAATCTGACATGAGAAGTATGCAATCAATCTGGGAGCCGGTTCCCAAAGGTGAAGATGCATCTTCAACTTCATGCAAGATGCACATCAACGAGAATCTGGTGTGTTCAGTACCTTCCAGGATTGGGAGCTCAGCTGCAGTCAGACATGAATCACTTCTCTCTCCCACTTCTCCTTTTGTCCAATTTACTCAGTGGGTGCTCTGACAGAACTCAGCCTTGGGAGGAAATATGTTCTTTTTCCACAGATGATCAGCCCTTTGCAGATATTACCACTTTTGCATTAGTCTATTCTGCTACTTTTCATGTGGAAAAAACAGGATTCTTTTCAGAAGAGCTACAAGTGAGGGAGCTGGTGGGAGTCTCCCTTCTTAAGAGGTATTCAAAAGCCATCGGGAAATGGTCCTGGGCAATTGGCTGCAGGTGGCTCTGCCTGAGCAGGACCACATGACATCCAGAAGTCCCTCCCAACCTCAGCTCCTCTGCGATTCTGTGATGTGCAACCTCCTCTGAGGCACCTGGAGAGGGATCTGTAGTTCTGAATTATAAAGAAAGGCTCCCAGCATAGAATTAACTTCAGAACAAAAGTCAGAACATTTAAGGGACTCATCTAAGGTGCACAGCAAGGAAATTCTGTCTTCACCCCCAGTCCTTCCCAGGGCTTAAATACCTGTATCAGTTTGGGTTTCACAGGTTTTCCAGATTACTTCCAAGGCAGAGCAAGAGCTCACCTTGCCTGTGAGCAGCAACAGCCCTCAATCTTTGTACAGTAACATCACTGTCCAAGCAGCACCATCTGTGCCGCAGACAAGCCTTCTGCACACCCAACAATCAGAGAGGATTCAAATCCACATACCTCTGTTCCTAAAGCTACTGGAGTTGCACACATGTTTAGTGGGAGGAAGATTTTTAGCCTGTCAGAAGCCCCATTGTTGGACAGGAGTTGGGTTTGTTCTCAAGCATGAAAGAAACACGCAGTCCTTCTGCAGAGATGGGAAGAGCCATTCCCCCTCCAGCAGCATTAGAGCAAGGTGCTGAAGAGGAAATTGATGACCAGTTCATGCCACAGATAAGTGTCATATTCACCCACCAAATCCCCATACTTGGGATACCACCATCCATCTTCTACCCATCTTTTTGGGCAAGAGTGCCTGTGACCACTATTTCCAGCAGACCTTTTATGTACCAGCTACTATCCTGCAGACACAGGGACTGACAGATACGATGAAAATTCTACAGCCCACAAGTACACTCATTTAAGTCCCGAAGGAGGTTTGGAAATATCTGAAAATTACCTTTTAGGACTTTCAGCACCTAATTTTGCTAAATCTTAAACGATTAAACCTTTTTTGTAGTTCTCTGGGATATGACTGCAGGTAGGGACACACGAATTAGAAAAGACAAGACTGAGAACAGAGTATTATTAAAGAAGCGATAGTAGTAAATAGTAATATTGGAGAATATGAATTATGTAATACCTGATAGTTTATTAACTCACTTTCTTTGGCATCTGCAGTGATAAATCACAAGGAAAGACACAACAGAGAAGACTGTTGGCATCATTTGCGGGGCAGAAGTTTGAACAATTGAACAAGATTTGTCACGCCTTTGGAGAAACAGGTATTTCTGCATGTCACTGTTCAAATTCGCCGACTGAAAGAGGTAAACCTCCCAAAGAGAGCTATCTAGACTACTGGATGTTAAATAGTGCCATATTTTTGCGATATAAAAACTCCAGATTTAAAATTCACCTCATTGCCAGCAGAATACAAATCTCCCCAATGCATCAAATCCTCGGTTTGTCACTAATAATGAACAGTATAAATTTCCTCTTGACTCCATAAAATGTTCGTTCTTTGTCTCGGCAACGGCCATAAAGAAACTTCGTGCTAATAAAGGCAACAAGATTTATTTCTGAGGATGGTAATACAAAGATGTCACTCCAGAAGCTATTGTAACATTTACCAAAGGTACCCACAGATCTTTATTTCCAGACAGGAAGATTATGACTATATAGTTTGGGCTGCTGTGAAGCACCAATGACAGACAAACCAATTTCTGCATCAAAGCCTGTAAATTCCTGTTCAGACACTTCCTCATTTTCTTGATTTATGCTTTCTATTTTTTATTTATTTTTATATTACTATGCTTTTGTGTGACACAATGCCTATTAGCTCCTTCTGTTAAGTATGTACCCCAAGTGCATTAACAGTGTGTCTGCGTATGCACATTATATGGACGGCAAAAATGGCTGCAAATTAAATCTTACATATTTGAGGAGTATGAGTTGGGTCTACACTGAAAGTCTACTTGAAGATCCCTCCTCTTCTCTCTACTCCCCCCAGCCCGCCTAGATTGAATCAATCAAATCCAATTCTTCTTTAATCGGATTGCAAGCACCTCATCATCTAGGACAACATTCTGACTTCATCTTCTTTGTAAAAGCTGGATCACAATTTCAGGATGCAGGTTCAGTGCAAGTCTTCATAAATATATCTCCATTAGGGCACTGTACCCCATTAAGATATCTGTGGGTCCTAATACCTTAAAGGACACAAAAAGATGTCTTTCCTAGAAACGTAACCACAAAATTAGTCTTTGTTTCACTGTGGCAGGAACTTACGCTGAAACCAGCGGTAATCGTATCACAGAGTAGACTAGGTGTAGGCTTAGGGCTCTCACTAAGGAACATCCTTTGGGCTGGACAATGAGCTGTGTTTAAACTCCTGGGTTTCCAGAACTAAGAGATCAGCCTTCGGTTTCTCAGTCAAAACTGAGAAGGTATCTAACGACTTCAAACTTAAGGAAAACTGTGAATAATCGGTGTCAGTGAAGTTCTGGAGAGCACCCAAAGTGGCAGGTCATCTAAATCCAATCATACAGAGTAAAATCTATCCAGTTTTCCTTAGTGCAACTCCACACTGATGAGTGTTTACAGAAACACACGTCCTCTTCCAATGCTGTACAGACTGACGGGAACCAAAACCACCCACCACTTGCATCACCAATTTGTATCAGCACTGAATCCTGAGATATAATTTCAAGAATACATACACAAAACCGTAACATTGCAGGGTATCCTGAAGCTGCCAGCAGTAGGGATGGGATGTAGGTCAGATGTTCATCCACCATGGGCTTCAGGTGCTCAGAGCTTTTCATCCAACTTCACAACACTTGCTTCTAAATACATTTCCTTTACTACCTGGATGGAAGTTATAGTGTTTATACTCCCTTTGTAAAAAATATCAGTAGTATAAGGAAGTAACTTCATAGCAAGAACAAGATGAACACTGGACACAATTTCAGAATCTCTCTGGCATTTCTTTAATGCTCGACACATAGATTTTAGCATCCAAAGTTAAGCAACATTTCTGAGATTACACCCTGGAAAGAAGGAGCCAAAGAGCAAGATAAAACAAGCTGAAGGTTTCATCAGCACAAAGCCAGTGGTGAGTGAAGGTGGGGTTTTGAGCGGTGTCCTGTTTTCTTCTAAATATCTAAGCCTGAGGGCACTGATCAAATACAATCATGTTTGAGCAGCTGCTCTGACTACAGTAATTAGTCCTACAATTGCTGCTTGTAGGTGTTTAATTACCAAGGTCCCACTAGTTACATGTTCTTAGACTGGCTTTTTTCTTTCATTGATGTGTGCTCAGACTTGATGGGGATGGTATCGTTGAGAGAGAAGATCTGTCATCTTCAGGGTTTCCTTCAGCTGCCCAAAGCACGCAGAGGGAAATACAAGCGGTGACCGCTGTGCATGTGCTCTGGGATGAGCATCCCCAATGGGACCCAACAGACCCTGCAAGAGAAGGTTACTCACTAAGGCACCTCTTGGGGGAGGAGAGGATCGCCATTAACTCCTGTCTCCTGGGACACTTATCACCTTCAACCAGGCACGTCGAGATCAGGAATACAATTTTTACTCATTCAGGATAGCATCCAAACCACGTGCACTCTGCCAAGGCCATTTTTAAAAATCCGTTGCTATTTCACATTAGACCGAAAACTCCAGAAGGACAAACTAGGTCAAAAAGACCTAGTGTCTTGGGATGCCTTCACTCTTCTTCTGACTGCCACAGTTTGGTGCTCAGACACCTCAAGGAGAAGGTTAATGAAAATCAGAGTGTAGGTCTCCTCTTGACAGCAGTGACATTGCCATCCGAAAGCTATTTGTTCAAAGCCTACTGCCAGAACTACCCTAACCATAAAGTAAACAAACCCCACAGCTGTGTGAACAGTGTTGGCTTCACAAAACTGCGATGGAAGCAGTGAAGGCCGCAGCGCTCATTTTACATCTAGTAACACAGAAATACCACCCAGTGCTAAACAGGTCAGAGTACAGAGGCCTGACTACTCCCCTCCGACGGAATCATAGAACGTTAGGGCTTGGAAGGGACCTCTGTAGATCAAGTCCAACCGCCTGCCAGAGCAGGATCACCTAGGGCAGGCCACACAGGAACAGATCCAAGCTGCCACAGCTTTGCTCCATCCTCGCCACTCAAAATCTGTGGACGTACACAAGATGCACATGAAACACATCATGTCAGGATTAATGCTGAAGAACACAGCAGAGTAGTGCTGGGTTTACACCTCAGACCAGCCCAGAGGGTGCTTTGCATGTCCTCTTGTTTCAGCACCAGCCTCACTGGCCGATGTCCAGCTACAGTCTGTGGCCAGAGGAGCCACACTTGCAGAGACCCAAAACGAGCTTCCCCTTCATCCTGCCTGTACCCACAGAGCATATGTTGTCCACAGACAGGACTGAGAAGAGTGCTGTCGAACACAATTTGTCAGAAAACTGCTTTCCACTGCAATAAGCTGCACCACACAAACAGATTTGCCCATGGAGCGTGGCGGGAAATCTGAGCGGTCAAAGGGCTGAGCAAGGCTCACCCAGACAACCTCCCATCCACCTATATGGCCACTTCCTTAACGTAAAGATTTTAGGTGACCTCTGCCTCTCCCGATGAAAGCAATTTTTGTTCTCAAAGTAGGGCCCTTGTTTTTATTCATCAAGATTTCAGAAACAAAACTACAGGTCTGAGCAATTATCCTCAGAGAAAAAGCAGCAGCAGAACTGGAATGCATTAGCCATAAATGAGGCAATTAAGTCTAACCTTTGCTAACCTGGTAGGTCAGTGGTACAAACAGTATGCCAGGAGTTATTTGGGTCCTATAGATGCCCTTTAAAAAGCCAATTATCTGGAAATGAGTGACTCTGTCAGATGACAATGCAGCAGTTCTTCAGAAAGTGCTGGGAGGGCGGTGGGGGGGGTCTCTCTGCCTGGCCCACATGCAGCTTTCCAGTATAATTGAACAGCTCTCACTGTTCAGAGGAAGGCAAAGGTTTCTTTCAGCGGAAGGTCTTTGGAATTAATTACACTGCCTCTTACTGGGGAACAGTAGGGCATGCTTGCTTGGATGCTATGTCAACAAATGAGTAGGTTTTTAAGAGGTATGAAAAAAAGTACCAAAGCAAAACGAAAAGGGAGAGGGGAAGCAGCAAGCTGTATAAGAGTTCCAAGTCTTTCAAAAATGCCAAGATGACATGAAACACAACTGAGCTTGAGCTACTAAAAATAAAAGGAAAGCCCTAAAATGGCTGTAAGAGCACACAGGCAAACCATGATCACAAAGCCAGTAGGACAGGCCTGCTTATCCCAGGACAGGCACAGAGGGGAAAAGAAGAGCTTTGGTTCAGTTTGGTTTCCAAAACTAAAATACTCATCTACACGGTATTTCAGAAAGAGCAGCACATCAATCCCACCCCAGGGTACTTCTCTAGATGACATGTATGGCCTCACACCAGGCATCGTAATCAAGGGATGGGACTACAGGCCACTACATAGATTTGGGCTCAGTTATTTTGCATCAACACTGATAATGATTTTTTAAGTCCGTGAAACAAATTAAACCCAGAGAAGTGTTACAAATGATGGTTCAGCTACAACCCTGACACAAAACTACACTGCCCTTCGCAGACTCAGAAAGAAGGAATGGGGAAAACCTGAAAGGAAGGCAGTGAATCACGTTTACCTGTCCTCTTGTATTGTATCTGCTGCTCTCTCCTTTCCCTGCTGTCCCACTTACTCCTGTCTTGCCCCACTGCCTTTAGCATCCATCCCACCTGTCCTTCACTTCCACTGTCCAGTATCCTTAAGCAGCAGTAAAAGGGCACCAGACAGCACGCCCATGAAATGCATCCACCAGCAGAAAAGGAGCAGGACAAAAAAAATCACTACCTGCAGCCCTTCCAGACAGAAGAAAAAGCCTGGAGATGAGCCAAAGCATCGCAGAGGAAGCCTTTTAAAGCTCAGCCATCAGTGGGGCCTGGCCAAATGCTCTGGAAGGCAGATTTCTGAACACTCCATCCATGAATAAAGATAAGCCCTCAGGCCCAGCCTGGCAAGCACCATTTCCACCAAACCGATGGAGCTGCTAAGTCATAAGCACTAGTTATTCACACTGCAACTTGGCCACCTTCCTGCACCTTCCCAGCTCCAAAGGGTGAGCAGCCTATAGCCAACAGTCTCCCCCAGGTATTCATCCCTGCTGCTCCAACTACATCACTATAACCACATAAAACTTCACACTATTTTTAACAACTGCAATACAAAGGAGCCGTATAGGAACCGCCAGCAGGACACAGGCTACTTTAGTGCAATATGCAAACCCTGCAGGAACAGCAACACGCTCTCTACACACGTGCACAGCCAGGAACCACACAGCTGCCGCTGTCTGCGGTAGCAGGGGGCTGCGAGCCAGCCAGGCCAGAGCACACACACACCAAACATTTGTCACCACGAGAGCAATTAGACATTGGAAGCCAACAGAAGTGGTAGGCTCCTCAGCTTTAGACAGTTTTAAGACTCAGCTTGACAGGGTGCTAGCCCATCTCATTTAAACTGTATTTCTCTAGCTTGAAGGGTAGGACTAGATGATCCTCGAGGTCCCTCCCAACCTGGGATACTGTGACCCTAGGACTAGCAGCACCCAAGGAACGTAAGACAAGCAGCAACACCAACCACATCCATCAGCTCTGTAACTGTCCCATACAGCCTTGCTCCCCAAACCCCTTTAATAAACATTCATTAGTTTCTCACCCAAATTCAGATACACAATAGTAGATTATTTTCTCCCAGGAGTCTTTTACAGGACACTTCACTCACCCCTTAACAGCTACTGGTCTCTGGCAGCAACTGCTCTGTGTGCCAGCCTCTTACACAGGTGAGCGAAACAAAAAGCATCTCCTAGCGTGCTGCACATTTCATGAGCTGGGAGTTCTTAACAGTAGTAAATTTACAAATTTTATATTTAACAGAGCTCTCAATATAAGCAGCTGAAGTGCACAGACCATTAGTTAAGCTGCTTTTTGGTTGATAATTCCATGTTATCACAGCTCCCTATGTTTAATAGGGTATCTGACCAGTTGGTGTACCTGATCTGACAATCATAGAGCTTTACATTTTCTTTTCAAAGAAAAAAAATATCTCCAGAAAAGGTGATCCCGTGGTCCTTCCAATGAATTGTAAGACAAAGAGCACACTGAGCTATTCTCAGTAACACCAGACTCCTCTGCTATTAACTTCCCACTCAGACCACTTAATGCATGCCCCACTGACACTGGACCCAGCAGCCTGTTTCTTACAAGTGCTTAAACAAAGTCCTGCCAATTCATCTTTGTTCCCATTGCTTTTTTTTTTTCCCATTTCATTAACTGCTTAGGTCATTTTTTTCCCCCCATTTATGTTATCACAGCAGTAGTTTTCATACACCTCAAGCCACCTCCTGTTCAATAATCACCAAGGTCTCAATGCTGGTACCAGCTCCATGTTGCCTCAGACCTGCTGAGACAGCCCAGGACTGGGTCTGCTCACAGTACAGCCTGGACCTGTGCTGCCATCAACTTACAATGGGAAATGCACTAGTATAGAGGGTAAAAAAAAAAAAACCAAACCACAAAAAAACCCTACAATCTCTCATTAGCACTTTTGAAATCAATAAGAGCTCTTGCTTAGACCTGACCTTTAATCAGGCAACACAGGACAACAACAACAACAAAAAAAAACCAAACATAAAGCCTGAAGATTACTAACAAGCAATGCCAATAAATCCCACAAGCCAAAGAGACAGAAAACAGAAAATGTGAATAGACCTAACCTAAGTATCTGGCATCACTGTACCACTGTGCTGCAAGCTCAACAGAAGAGACTTTCTGGGAGAAGCCAGCCTGCTCAGAGACATCTTTCCAGCTTCACCATCTGTCCAAACTTCCAGGTCACATTTAACCATCTGAATTCCCTCAAAACATCGTCTAAGCTGTTTTTTTTTCTTACAGTTTACCATAAATTTCTTTTCTCCCAATTTTTGCTGTTCCTTAAGTATTACCTACATGAGAACCTGACCAGATCTATGCTGACCATACAGTCTCTCTCACTACTTTAACCTATTCTCACTGTTTAGTGTGTATTTTTCTTTCACAGCTCATTTACCTCATTTCTATGGTTTTTAATCTCTGCTTATTTGGATTGATAATGGCTACAATTTTTTGTCTTTCTCCTTTTAAAGGTTTAAAATATTCTTTGTTGATTAATTATATGTTGTTCTCAGTTGCTTTCGGTCAAAGACTCAAATACATCAGAATCAGTACACTTAGCCTCTTTCCTAGCTTGTTAACAGGAATTCTCACCACCACCCTTTATGTGTACCAACCTCAATCCCCATGGTAAATACCCATTTGTGAAGTACTTCAACTGCTTAAGTTCCAGGAGGAACACATCTGAAGTCAGTGCAATTGAATCCTTCAATCCCATTGCACACAACTGCCAGAAGGTTTGTGGACAGAGTTTTGACACCTCTCTGGAGATCCCATAGCTTCCGGAGAACAGGTACTAAGCAGTCCTGTCACCTGGAAGTGTTAAACACCATGGTGATGGGTAGCAGGAGGTACCTCAAGCACCAGGAAGAGGAAACTTGTGGCAAAAGGGAACAGCATCAAAAACAGAAACCACTTTATCTGGAAGACTGTTAATCAAAAGCAACTCCTACTAGCAAACCCCAGAAATCACAATGCTCCTTCAATATAACATTCACGGTGAACAATCAGACTGAAAGAAAATTCAGGATAAAACATTTGAGTTTGGAACCGTGACAAACCTTTGCACTGAGGTCTATGCTAAACCCAGTATGCCTGTGTTCATACAGAAAAATGAAGAAATTACTTCTGTTCATCTATTTGGATTGTTCTTGCCCCACTGTGCTGGAACAGACGCTGAACTCCCTATCCACTTTTCCCAAAAAGTGATTGCTGGTTTGTTTCCACACTTAAACCTGAAATAAAAACAAGGATCCCACACACTCCTTGTGAGAGGCTGGACAACAAGTTGCAGTAATATGGACCTTCTTAGGTGGAAACTCAGCAAACAAAAAAAAAAAGGAAGGATTAGAATCTCCTTTTCTATTTTATGTCCTAGAACAACAGCCAAAAAGGTTTGGTTTTTCACTGTAAGACTTTGTCTAACACTTTTGTCAACAAAATTCAGGCCTGTTGGAAATGTTCCGCCTTTTCTCCGAAGCAATCCAGAAATAGCAGGTAGGAAATGGGGTTCTGAATGTTTAGCATCAACAGCTTTTCTTCCATTTGCCAGGATTTTAAGATAAATCTGTTTTATTGACAACCCACAAAAGAGAACTGTAAATGGTCTTTAAAGAAAGAATCATGCTGCCTCAGTTAACCAGATTAATTTGCTTATAATGTATGATCCAACTAGTACTCTAAGCTTTCATAAAAAATAGGGTAGGCAAGATAATTTTGTAATATGAAAGAAAACAGAAGCAAAAATTCTAGATGTCATTCTAATACATCTTAGAGGAGTAACAAAAACTCTGACTCTTTGGCTTTTGCAAATGATTGTAGCAGTTACTTAGGAGCTGCACCATCATTTCCAAATATCTTCTTGTCAAGGTTTAGGGCCAGGGACATCTGCTAGACCTGTAACATGCTCTCTGTAAACTCCTCTCCCTCTCCAAAGGGTAGAGAAAGGGAACAGGGGAGAGACTTATCAATCAGGAAAGAAAGCCAGAACAGCTTTAATTAAAATAATAACAATAAAATGAAATATATAGAGGTATAAACAAAACCAATATCAAACCCAACTGCCCTGATGGCAATTACATCACCACCACCCCTGATGCTGTGGAGCAGGCACTGGGGAAGTCACAGAGTGGACTCAGCAGCAGACAGCAACTGGATTCAGGAACACATGGATCAGGATAGAAGGCAGAACAGAGTCCTCAGACACCAGCCACTGAAGAAGAGAACTTGACCCTCATGTTCCCTCAGCTACATACTGAATATGCCGTATACGGGATGGAATCCCTCACTGGGCAGTTCAGGGTCCCCTGTCCTGGCCACTCCTCCCAACAGGGGTGGCCTTTTCCTTTCTGCACCCACAACGAAGAGCACAAGATCCAGGAGTGACCTTGGTCTGGACACCAGTCCTTGGTCCTAACTCTTTAAGCATTGAGCATTAATCACTGCTAGAAGCAGACACTGCCTGAAAAAACCTGCTGCTAACTTCAGAAAGTGCGGTTAGAGACTGAGCTGAAAAGTAAAAATCACAGAGCAGATTTAGTTCTGTTCTAACTCACACCTGGACACTTCTTTATCACAGGAAGTTTCAATCAAATTAGTTACTAAACCAAATTAATTAAAGTTTCCTGATTTCTACACAGATGCACTTGTTTTTATTCAAGGGAGTCTAACCTGTTCTTGGTCCCCTCTCTAATCAACCTAAGCAAAAAATCAATATATGAGAATTGATACAGCCTATTGGTAGTTGAAGGATGAATTCCAGGTCATTTAGTTACAGCTAATTTGGAAAAAACTTTCTCTAGTACACAAAGCCTACCTAAATTGCCATTTTCTCTTATCTGAGAATTGATCATTTGACTTGATGATGAGGAGGGGCGGGGGGGAATACTTCATTCCACAGTATTAAATGACTAATTAATCTTTTCCAGGTAACATTTTAAGCGAGGAAAAGAAGAACTTAAATGATAACAACTTGTCAGAGCTTGAGGAAAACTTCCTGTTACACAAAATGGCCACAGCTGTTTAGCCAACACTATGAGCTCCCCACAAGCTCCACACAAGGCCTGACACAGAACGGTTCACTGTAGTTTCGACTCATCTTCCCTCTCTTCCCGCTCACACCCCAACAGCTTTTCCAAGTGGTTTTCATTTGGTTCTTCCATTCAACAGCTCCTTCAGGTTCTTCTTTCCTGTCTCCTGCACCAATTGCTTGTCCCCCTCAAATCCCCTCTTGTCCTTCTCTGTCTCCTGCCTTCTCCCAGTTCACTCGTCGCATTTTTCCTCTTCGAGTCCATTCCCAGACACATGAACATGTGAGCGCTCAGCAGTCAAGCAGAAGGGGAAAACCCAGGCATCAAGGGAACCTTACTGCCTAAGCCTAACCTCAAACAGACTTGACACAGAAGCAATTAGAAAGCAATCTTATGTAATAAGATGATTTATTCATTAGTACAAGACAAGGATAAAAGCTTACAGCTGACGAGAGAAGCAGGTTTGTTACAGCTGTCAGTTCCACTAGCGAAATGTATTAGTCATTTAATGTCTTTTTTTTTAAAAAAAAAAAACACCAAAAGCATCCAATAATTATGTGTATGTGCCCATCCTTATAGAAGGGGGCTTTGCAGAGAGTTCTTTACTTTCATAATGAAACAGCAACAATTAAAGTGTCATGAGATGATCGGTCTGTCAGTGAATTTGATTGACCCACGTATTACCAAACCTCATATTTAAAAAAAATTTCAAAAAAATAATAAATAGTAAGATAACAGACTCAAAATACCTATCTAGTTCTCTATAGTAGGAAGGTTAATAACCATCAGTTACTTCAAGTGCACTCTTAGCCAGGAGATCTATACAAAAGTCCAGGTGGTTTCTTTCCCACGACATCTGCGTTAACAGGAGTCAGTTCTTATTTCTTTCCTGCTTCCAAAGCAATTTCAACATAGAAGTCTAAGTACCAACATCTAAAGCACTTCTGAAGTTGGCCTTCCAACCAATACTGGTAAATCCCAGCAAAAGATCACCATGAACAACATCTGCACTGCAGATGGTATGTGGAAGAGAACTAGAACCTCAAGGCTTTGGTTCACCATCTCACACACCAGCCACAAAGCCTGAAACTGTAGAAAGCAAAGAGCATCCTGCTTTATCTCTCAGTAATCGTGACAAGAGAGCACGCTGCCACCTTTGTGGTAGCTACAAGGTAGAATTCATGTTGGATGGCAGCCCTCAAAGCCTGTCCCATTCCTATCTCCTGCAGAGCAGCTGGAACGCTTAGACCTCAGCAAACCATGTGTTGAATACAGCACTTAGTGGGACCGAACTGGCAGGAAAAATGGGCGAAAAGGACCATTGCCCAGTACCAAGTCTCCTGCCTCTACTTCCCATCTATGCTCCAAGGACTTTGTGTTCTTCAGAATGTGAAATGATGGACTAAGCACCAAATATTGCAGAAATACTGGTGGTGGTTCACTTGAACCAAGATTTTCAACCTGTATGAACCAGACCCTGTTCCTGCTATTCACCACCTGTCAGTGGAGAGCAGCACGACTACCAATGAACTATTAGGGTTTTTTTCTTTGTTTTTACATGTCAGACTTCAGCAATTATATTAGTAGGCATCACCCTGTTAACATTCCAGACAGGGAGATTAAATCCCTACACCCAACTTGCCATAGAAAGGAAGGCAACTGATGATCTATGGAGTTGACTAGGGCTGGTAGAAAGATATCATACTCTGAACAGAGTCAGTCTTCAGACAAAAAGGAAAGAAAAAAAAAGTGAAGTGTCACAACAGGGATGTCCCCTTGGAAACAAGGAAAAACAATGAAGACAACATTCTGTCCATGGATTGCTCAGTGCAAGAAGGACAAACTGGTAACCCTATCTTGAATGACGTCTGGACTGCTTTGATGCCTCACCTATGCAAAGAGCATAACTTCATTTTCAAAAGAAGAGTGTGAAGCCTAACTCTATCTGCAGAGCAGGTGCTGTGTTTGCAAGAACAGCTGTGATAGGTGGGTATCTAAAAAAAAATTCTGCAAAGAACTTAAACATCTCTTTGATTTTGTTTAAAACAACTCAGATTATCAAGTTCTGTTATTAAACAGCCTTTCTTCATGCTCCTCTTAAGACAGAAAGGTGTCAGAAAAATAATCCCTTTAAAAAAAAAAATATACTAGCATTTCCAAGTGTTACAAATCACATTTATAGAAGCTCTTCCTGCAAGGACACCTCATTCCTCACTGGAAGGAACTAATCCACCACTGTAACACACTGAACCTGCAACACTGTTGAAGCAGGAGGGAGGGACACAGGGTGGTGGAAGGGGTGCCTGCCATTGTTTAAACTGCAGAAGCATTAATGAGGACTAGTCACACAGCACACAAGACACTTTGTTCTGTACTTTATACGAAAGCATCAATTACAGAAGGGAAGGCAGCAGCCTAACACAGGAATAGACTGATGCTTTGCACAGACCACAGTGGGCATCGTAACCAATAGCCCAGATGAGCTGGTTCTCAGAAAAATTCCCACTCATTTCTGTTTTAATCTACCTTTTATCACGGCTGACTCTACACTCAGCACTTAAAACAGAACATCCAGTACATTGTACTATTCAGAAATGCAAAAGTGTTCATCCACATAGCTCACCACAGGCTCTGTCCTGAAACAAGACACACTTCCTAGAGATTTCATCCAGGCACGTCCTAAACACTTGTGCCAATGGATGGCTGACCTTTCCCTTGCAGCAGCTGTGTCTGGTGTCTTCCACTCTCCTGTGTAGACTCTACACCAGTCTCCCAGTGACAATGGAAACACCAAAGAGATGATGAAAATAACAGGTCTGCCTGCAGTTTCAACAGTACAGCTACTTGCCTACACTCTATAAACAGCTTTCACCTCTCATTTTTTATCCCCATTTGCTTGTTTTTACCTTACAATGCCATACCTGTCTAAACAATTCCCAGATACATTTTGCAGTTCCTACGCTCTTCTCCAAAAACCTCTATTTGACACCAAGTCTCACAGTGCACTGGCCAGAAAGGATTACACAAGACCCAAACACAAACATGCCCACATTCCTCAAATACTAAATGACAGTTGAGCAGATTGATCTCGCTTTCAGATCCTCTATGAGCGTGCACACCTCAGCTTCTGAAGAGGAAAGCACTGGGGATGTGTGCAGGCTGGCAGAGTGAAAAGGCGGGAGGCTCTTCACCCAAGAACATCAACTGACGGCTGTAAATAACATCCTACAGAAAACCTGAGTGGGAAAGGTTTGCTCCACTGTCCCACAGAGCACAGCAAAGGGAATACTTGCATTCAAGGTTAGAACCTCAAAAAGTTGTAAAAATGTTTTTCCATCACAAACTCAGCTTTTACCAAAGATAACTGAAGCCAGATACAGAACTAGACACAACTCCCAGTGAGCTGAAAACCAGGAATTAAGTGCCTGCTGTTTCCACAGCTCCTGAGTAAGTCTCATTAGGATGCCATGGCTCTAGATTTGTCACCCACGGCTTGACTGCCTCAACTCGATGCCAATGTGTTTCCACTCGTTCGGTCCAGAAGTGTGATACTGCCTTCAACGCAGTCCCTTTGGCAAAAGAATTCTGTTTGTCAAGATATTTCAGAAACAATCATCTGCCCTACGAGGTGCAAAGCAGCTGGCTTCTAAGGCAGCGGGTTCTGTGGCAATAAACTGACAAAACAAGTAGTTTCCAGGGTCAGCAGCGTTGGTGTCTTTCTGCCCAGATTAGCTGTGCAAGCCTGATGGTGTCATAGCTCAGGACAATTAGTGAGCTTACAGCAGCCTTCAGCACGGTACCCTCAAGTTACAGATACACGAGTCAAACAGGCTCCTTCAGGAAAACATCAGTACAAACACTTCTGCTCTATATAGTTTAAGGTGCTGATATGCACCTTAAGAAGTGATAAAATACTGCACTGGGGTTATACTTTAAGCAATAGAAAAGATACTCTGCAAACCTTTATGCCAAAACATTTAAAAAAAATCAGAGAAAAATCCAACAACAGCAGAACGATGTCATGCTGGTTCTATAAACAAATTAATAAAGAGAATTAAGTGACATACAGCTTTAGAGAGACCTCATTTAATAGAAATCTTTTTTACAGCCTGAAAAATTTATCTCCACTTCTCTCACAGGCAGTAAGAATCAGTACGAAAGCGAACACTGCTCCTGAAGCACAGAGGTGAGGAGCTGAATTACACTGGGAATGAACAGCCTCCTCCTGCCAGCAGTTACCAATTCAACCACACAGAGGTTTTCAGCACCTGTGCAGTAGGCAAGTACCTGCCAGGACTGAGGCAGCATCCAGAGGCTCCTCTCGGGCTCTGGGCTTTGTTCTGCCACAGAAGTAGTTCACACATAAAACCCTTCCGCTTTGATTTTCCTTGAACCAGGTGAAATAAGTGAAGGGAGAAGAAAAAACAAAAGCTATGTGACTACAGGGTCTCACTGCGTATAAGGCAACAGCAGCTCCAGATTGAACTTAAAATGCACACACAAAGCCCACTCTCTGCAGCTGCTGCTCAGCCTGGCCGTTAGCCTAATGTCTCATGACATTCAGAAAGATGTTACTGTAAATCTCTAATCTGTGCACTCAGATTCATTACAAGCACCTAAAATCCCAACAGAGATGCCCCCATAAGCGCTCATCTCATCCATTTTGCCTTGCAAGTGGCAAAAGATCTTTCTTTCAGTTTAACTACATCATGTACTTTCTACCATCAGTTACCAAGATCACACCATGTGCACGTGCACAGATCTTAACAAAAGGTATAAATCTCTGATGAGAGAGTGTAAAGAAGCTTGAACCAGACTCCTTCACGAAAGGACAGGAAACAACGAGCACAAACTGAAATACGGGAAAATCCATTTAAAGGTAAGAAAAAGCTCTTGTTACTGTAAAGGTGGTCAGACACCGCAACAAACTACCCAGAGAGGTTTGCAGTCTCCATCCTTGGAGATATTCAACATCTAATAGGGCACAGTCTTGAGTAACCTGCTGTAGTTGATCCTGCTTTGGGCAGGAAGTAGGACTAGACAATCCCCAGCAAGTGGCTCCTAAAACAAGCAAGTGGCACCTAAGTCAGAAAGCATAAACACATGAACAGATACACAGGCTACACATGAATTTATCACAAAACTTTTTTTTTATTTTCATAGCACGTGTATATCATGTATCTGCCTACCTACACATTTGTGACAGCTGTGAGGTCTGCTTTGGCATGCCCTGAGTTGCACACATCATCTTGGGGAATATTAAATTAAAATGTCAGCTTTCAGATTAGATACATTTGAGTGCCTTTCTGTATCTTTGTCAGCAGCAGAGTTAGGAGACGAAGCTCTTGAATGCAAACAGGCTTTGCCCTAACATTTACTGACTCCTGGAGAAGAGTAATCTTATTAAATCACAGCACAAAAAAAGAAGTGGATGCAAGTGCGCACACACACCTCACACACACAAGCGCGCACGTGTTCTTTAATCACCACTCCCAGAAGGTTGCACTAATTTCACACAGCGACACTTTGAGAAAGTATGAGGATATAAACCCTTCCTCCTGCATGAAAATCAATAACTGCAAATAAACGCAGTTTGTAACAGGCATTTTACACACTTGTTCTAAAAAAAAAACCAAAACTTTAAAAGCATCAGCATCTGGAGAAGTTGAATTGCTAACTGGTGAATAGCGTAGATGAAGGGTGGAAAGCTAAAGGCCTGATGCTGTAATGAGAATATTCTGCATCTTTTAAGTGACACGTTAAAGACAGTGAAGTTTGAGTAGACAGTTGAACGTGAACAGAGATGATTTGTATTCCGCTAGGTAGCACATGAAGTCATGCAGCCCTGTAATGTTGCACTCAAAGGAAAAATACCCAAAGACATGCAGTGGGGGCAAGGGATTGGATTCAGTGCAGAGAAAGACTGCATTAAGTGAGATAAGATGCACAAATTGCAGACTGAAAATGAGATGGAGATAAATCATTGCATTAAGGAAACGGAAACAATCCACTCTGCTCCTGCAGAGGGTAGAACACTTCTCGGCAGGGCAAAAACTGCACGGCTGACATTCGAATTTATCTCCACTCAACAGAGCATTTAGACACAGACTTAAACACTTCATGTAAAGTATTTCTGATGAATTGGGAAAATATTGCACATTCAGAAACAGAGAGCTTGGAGACATGGGAGGGATTACTCTGTACCTTGAGCTCATTGCCTCTGGTGGACTTATGGCAGTAGCACCTACTCTAAGTAAACTCAGAATGATTTCCAAGGTCACATCAGATGACTGAAAACTCTTCCAAGATAAATACTACCCTGATTGTATGGATGCGGCGAACAGAGGAATGTTCATTGCCAAGACTGTCTCCCCGGGGGCACTTCTGTTTCTGTTTACTCAACTGAATCAGTGAGAAGAGTGAGGTGGGTTTCTTTATCTTCTCCTGGTTCGGGATTCCCCCTCAACCTTTGATTTTCAGGCTTCCTGAGAAAGAAGCTTACAACAAAAAGCGGTATGAGCTACCAGTCTAAAACATTCTACAAACTGAACCTCTTCTGGAACACCTGGCACATCACTCCCTTTAAGAAACAAGTCTGCTTGCATCATATTTGGTGTATTATTATTATTTTCTTAATACTATTCCTACCAGCGAGAACTGCACAAAAGCAGGAGGGGTATTTCTCAGAAGTCTGCTGCCTTCTGCTGCTTATCCCTCCACCTGAAAGCTACTGTGACTTAGCCCATCACCACCACTGCAGCAGATATGCCAAACAAGCTCAGGAGTTGACAATCTGTATAGAAAGAGATCCTGTTTTCATCATGAGGTACCATTCCTTAAAGAAAAAAAAACAACAAAAAACCCAACACAAAAACAACAAACAAAAACGAAACACAAAAGGTAAAAAACAGTGGATAGGATTTTGGTCACTTCTCTCAAGGGACAAAGCCAGTCCCATTTTGAAGCAGTTGTCTGGGAGTCAGGGGGTCTCATATGAACACTGATGTCAAAGCGGCTTCCTGCCCAGCCCAAGGACAACTCAGCAGCAGGCAGTGTGTTGTTATCTGGCAATTCTTTCCCCACGGCAGATTAGCCATATAGGCAGTATACTCTAAATAGAATGTCTCCAGACAGGATGAGACATCTGTGGGTGTTTTCAGCCTTGTATCCAAACAAAGCTCAGTATCTTTCTAATCATACACCCATAACATCCTGGCCACAAAAGACAGTTACCGCTCGCAGCAATGCATTCGACAACTAGGCTAAGGATAATGGCCTTCTGTAGAACATAACTTAAAACATTCTAAAGCTGATTTAGAAATGTATTGAACGAGACTTTACAATTGATAAAGCCTTTGCTGAAGTCATTCTTGCAGGCAGAAGTTATTACTTTGAGTGCTGCAGGTCTCTGCAAATGTCAAGCTGCCTTTGGTACAGAGCAAGTCGTATGGGCAGCTTCCAATAAAAAAGAAAAGGGCAGCCACTTTTTAAGCTTCCTAGGACGAGAAGTGCAGACATATCTGGATTGCATGCAGTTAACCTAGGTCTCCTTTCCCTACCATCCGCAAAAGAAAGATTCTGACGCAGGTTTCTACCTTCTAATTTGCTCAATTCAAGGTACTCCAAGTTCACATTTTTTTTCTTGATGAAACCAACCTACCTAATAGTGATTGCTTAAGGTGAAGTGATACACTTAAAAAAATAAATAAAATTGCAAAAGACAGAGTCAAGTAGAACAGAAAAAGTATCCATTCCAGTTACATATTCCAGTGCTTAACTACACTGAATTAGAATGTTACTTTCCCTAACATCTAACTTTATCTTCCTTTGCTGTAAAAATCAACCCATTACTCCCCAAAAGGCAGAGGTAGTGATAACTCTCTTTTGTTGATCTCTGTTCTCGGCCTTTACCTCTCTGAAGACTTAAAACTCACCCTTTCTTTACTCAAGTCTTTTCTTCTAGCTCATTGATCCTGGTTTGCAGACCTCTGATTTTCTCATACTCTTCCCTGAACCGTCTCTGACGAGTTTTTATTCTTCCTTGATGTGTGATGTCCAAGTCTGGGAAAAGTACCTTGGCCAAGAAAAAAAAAAGGGTATCCCTGTTATTCTTCTGAAAAGACAGTAGCATTGAGGTCACTGGAGATGTTCTAAGTTTCAAAACAATCCCGTCTCCTTTAATTGATTTCCTCTGAAGTTCCTTGGCATTTAACTTGCTGAAGCTAACTTAACCTGGTTTTGAGCCTACTGGGGTAACGGGCGCACGGTCAAAAGACATGATTTTGCATATTCTTTAGAAGTAACCCAATCTTGCATAGCACCTGATGCAAATTAAAGCGAGTTACCCTACTAATATGGATCAAAACCATGGAAAAAGCAGAGATAATAAACACTGGCTGGCAATTTACGATCATTTGAGAATTAACGTAGTTTTTCTAATGGCACAGTTGAACTACTTACTCACAGAGCCCCTCAGGAAAGAGAAATGAGCAAATGAAATGAAAGCTGGGAAGCAGTGGTCCCAAAGGGATCTAAATACAGAGAGCAGAAAACACACAGGTACAGCATAGTTTCATCTGTCTGAACACTGGACAGACACGTGGCAGAAAGGGAGCCTGCAAGCATTTTATGAAAACAAGGTTTGTTTCCTTGAAAAGAGTCACACTGTGATTTTATTGTTACTTTGTCAAGCCTGTGCTTTGTGCAAAAAATCCCCAGCAGTTCAAGTTTTCATGACATTTACTTCAGCATACGCTTGGAAGTTTAACAGGAGCTGAGGATACTGATTTTATAATGAATGACCACAGGTACAAAGGCGCTGGACATATATTTATATTCCCATAGCCTGTTTCTCCTCACTGCACTGGCTCCTGAAAAAGCAATAAACATTACTAGAGGAAATTCATCCTCCTGAATAATTCAAGTTCTGATTTAGTAACGTATTCTACCTACCTATCTACAGAAAGACTGATCCTTTCTGTAAAGCTTTTCAAACTTCAAAAATGAAGTTAGTAGGTGACAGGTACTGTTGCTGGCGTAGCACCTATAAAGAGGGGACATTCCAAAACAAATCATACCACTTGAGGATTTTAAACTGAAAGTGAACGCAGAGAGTAACGAAAAGATTATATTTTCTCTAATTAAATAGAGACATCAACCAGTCAGAGGCCTGATAGTACTTCTGTAGTGACACTGACTTAAATATTAAGCAAATGCTGATTGCTTCCTGCTTACGTCAGCCCAGGATTGCTCTTTAAGTGTCTGTGCACTGATCTATGGCAGCAGGTCACCTTCAGCAAATGAACAAACGCATCTCAAAACAGTTTGAACAAAGTAGACATTTTAGATAGAGGTGGTGGTCATTTGATAATCTGAATGGCTTAATCATCAAGTGCTCCATTGAAGGACAGGAAGCTGTTTCACAGATTTAAGAGGTTGGAGGGACAGATTTACTACATATATGTAGGAACAATCAAACCTGCATTCTCTCCTGTGACCGGAGTGAGAGAATTCTGCCACTTTACTATTGAGCTGTTTATGTGATGACACACTAAAAAAAAGAAAGGAATAGACTTATGAATCATAAAATGATACTAACGGCAGCAGATGATGAAATTCATGACTCAGGCTACTAAGATTACCATGTTCCAAATTACACTACTTGCATTTCTTTTATTTATTCCTTTGCAGCTAGTATAATTTGCAGTTACCATCAATTAAATGACAGTCATAAATGGAACTTCTAAAAGACTATAAAAAAAAAAATGAATCATGATGTTGAGCCAAAAAGCAAATAAAAATATCAAAAGGTTAACTTTATAAATGCCCTCCTGAGGCATAGTATTAGGCTAGTAATGCAACGTGCTGGTCCTTCAGTACGCTCTGATTAGTAAATGTTTCACTTTTTCAATAAACACTGTTCATCATTTTGGCTCATCTAACGGCACTAACAGGTTTTTTTCATGCCACTGTGTTCTTGTGAAGGACTTGTAGAGTTAGGATCAGCAGGAAATAATACTGCCACCCCATGCTTTGAAATAGGCAGTACGTATAGACACAATCAAGTACTCCTTCACATGTGCTGCTCAGAACAAGTTTCAGTGCCTATTTTCTTATGTTTCCTATCAAAACCTGCCTTTTTTTTCTAGACTTTCACTGAACAGAAATACCCAGGAAGAAAAAAAAGTACTATTCAAAAACCAAGTCACTGATATCCAGTAACTCCCTGAGTTCCCCACACTATTTCTGTCTCCAGCAGTGGGAGGAGATGACTATAAAAGTGAGGGTTTTGATCCTGTCTTTAAAGGCTACCTGCTTCCCCAGAAAAAAACAGTGGGACAAGATGCAGTACATAATCAGAGGAGGCTGGAAGCCTGTTGTTAAGTTGGAGGGAAAAAGGCTGCTGGGTGACACATCACTACAGCATATCCAAATGATCAGTCCCACAGTTCACGAACATTAATAGTCATCTTACTTGTAAGTTACTGTGCCTCCAAGAGAACACAAGCACCAAACCACTCTCACCCTCTACAACAACAATGTTCTACAAACAAGACAATGTAAGCCATGAAGTACTGAAACACAAAGTCTGTTGAGTCATAGTGACTGAACTGTGAGGCTCCCAGGCCTACGAGGCTGTGCCTGCCAGTCACACACGGATTTTCTCCTGCTCCTTCAGCATCCTACATGACCAGATAGAAACAGCAGAGCCTACCCAAATAAGCCTCATTCTTCCACGCTCTCCAGTATTAAAAGAAGGAAGAACCTCTGGGAAGGTAACAACTGTGTGTGTTCTTTCCAGAGGAGAGATTTACAGATAACCCTAGTCAAAAATCTTGTGCTATGTTCTGCGTGAAACCACTAGAAAAAGATGGCACACAAACTGTGTGAGGCTTGCCTCTCCCTCACTCCCCTGACAGAAGTTATTACTATCAAAACATATCTTGCATGGATAACAGTTGGGAGAGTCGAGCAGCTCTGTCAAAGACTTCTGGGTACCGGTGGACAAAAAGCTGGACATGAGCCAGCAATGCCTGATCACAGCCTAGAAGGCCAGCAGTATCCTGGGCTGCATCAGAAGCGTGGCCAGCAGGGCAAGGGAGGTGATTCTGTCCCTCTACTCTTGTGAGACCTTACCTGGAGTAGCGTGTCCAGCTCTGGAGTCCTCAGCACCAGAAGGACATGAAGCTGTTGGAGCAGATCCAGAGGAGGGCCAAAACAATGATCAGAGGGCTGGAACTCCTCTCCTATGAAGAAAGTCTAAAAGGATTGTTTATCCTGGAGAAGACTCCAAGGAGACCTTACTGTGGCCTTTCAATATTTAAAGGGGGTTTAGAAAATAAAATAGGTACATAATATTTTGTAGGGCCTGTTGTAATAGGGCAAGGGATAATGGTTTTAAACTAAAGGAGGGTAGGTTCAGACTAAATGTAAGGAAGAAATCTCTTACAATTATTGTGTTGAAATACGAATATAAGTTGCCCAGAAAAGCAGTAGATGCCCCATTTCTGGAAATATTCAGGGTCAGGCTGGAGTAACCTATCAAATTGAAGATATCCCTGTTCCCTGCAGGGTGATTGGTCTAGATAACCTTTAAGGGTCCCTTCCAACCCAAATCATTCTGTGATTCTATGGTAACTTGCAACGTATCCAGATGCTACAAAATTCAATGTGCCAGTATGAGAATTGATCCTTTCACCAAAAAAACTTGTGCAGAAAAAAAGAGGTAACTACAGCAGCCAATCCTTGGACCAATGGAGAAATTAAAATCAGACAAACAAAAGGTTCCAACTAGGTTTAAAAAAAAGAAAGAAAGAAAATAAACAACTTTACAGATGAAAAGTGACAGCTGGAAGAACAAATGAACAACAGCTCCACCTCTTGCTGGCAAGGACAAAGGATAAAAATGTCAGGCAGATTGATGAGCTCACAACAACTGCACACCCACAACATGAACACTGGTAACAACCAGCCTTCAAAAAGACACTGGCATTGCTTTTGTGGAATCATCACTTTGACAGTTATCTTAAATTAGAAGGAAGAAAACTTGCTATGGAACAGATCTGCATTTCCCAAAAGCAGACTTCAACTTTAAACAAAGTTGGGGTGGGGGGAAGAATGTTTTTCAAATAAAACCACTTCCAATTCCAGCAGCCACTACCTGTATCTCCCAGTGTCAAGGTCAGCAAGCTCTTCCTTTGGAGTATTCATCCAGCTTTCATCACAGTAGCTAGACCAAAGCATCTTCAATCTATCTCCTCCAAAGGAATTCTCCTGGTTTCTCTCCTGAGGGAGACTGAATCAATTCTGCGAACTGAAAGTGAGCTGCTCATACACCAAGAAATCCTCTGAGTTGTGCTGGCTATACACACTGATGTTGTACAGGACTTTTAAGCTGCAGGCAGCTTCGTGCATGTTTGTTCAGTGTTTCAGCTGGTAGGACCTGCACAGCTTGCAATCTACCACAGTTCATGCAAACACAGCGTAAAAACTTGAAGTGTGCTAATTACCACTTAAAATCCTTCTGTTGAACCTCAAGACACTTGAAAGACCAGCTCCTGGGTACATAACTCCTCTATTCGCCTTCAAGAATTATGCCTGTCTCTACTCCTGCCTTGGCAGGGCAAAGTAGGGGAGCAGGTAATAACCTAACCCACCGCAGGGTGCATAAGGCAACACTGAAACCTTGCATTTCACAGACTACCGGGTTCTGGTAACACCACAACAGGCTGCCTTGGAAAGCAACAGAGAAACCTTACTACCAGAGTGAGGACAGGTAACAGAAGAAGAGTTCTCAAGAAGCTGAATAGAGAAAGAAGCTGCAGCAACGCCTGGAGGACTCGGTAAGCGACGGAGAGGACGTTAGAAACGTTCACTCAGCCCTCAGAACTAACTACATGGAACCGGGTACTGACTGCAGGGCCACAACGTGCACTTTTAACAGCACGGGCCACATCTGGGGGAACAGAAAATCCCAGACACACCTGGCAAGGGCAAAACCTGCTGTGGAGTCATCTAGAGGAATAAGATCTTGCATATCAAAGTCCCAAGGCTCAAGTATACTGATGTATTGATACCAAGTGGTCCAGCTCTTGGCTCTGCTGCAACACCAGACCATAGAGTTGAAAAAGGTGATTATAAAGAAGCTACAGAGCTGCTAAACTGACAGATTTAACCCGTTATATACCACACTCAGGATACCAACAGCTTCTGGTCCACATTGGGACTGCCGAGATGAGACAAAATAGACCCAGTCTGCTTGACCACGCTACCAATTGTTCAGATTGCAGGGAAGTTGAGTAACTGGAAGTTCACAAGTGAAGAAATGCATGTCTGGGAGTTTTGGGAAGCTTTCCCAGCTCTGCTGTACAGCACGCAGAAGAGGGTCTCACCCACAGGCCTCAGGCAGCAAATCAGCTACTGATCCCGAACCAACTTATTTTCTTAAGGTCTCCAGCAAGTAAGGAAGGCACAGAAAGCCAGAGCTACAAAACTACTACAGAAAAGGTCAAAGCAGAAACAGACAAAAGTGGTGACACTAAGACTGTAATCAACTCTCAACTGACATGGAAAGGCTGTCTCGTACCCCAAAACTCATACGTATCAAAAGGTTTCGGAAGTCTTATTGCAGCTTGTTTTAAAAAATACAAAACAAACAACAACAAAAAAAAATCTCTCTCTTGCTAGGTTCCACACATAAAAATCACTACATACAGCTGGTGAAGAGATTTTGAAGAGACTGCCTTTTTTTTTTTTTTTCCCTTTTAAAATCAAGCATACTTAGGGACTTCTGGTTTCAGAAAACCAAGATGATTAGCAATTTGGGTATTTAAGTAGCACACTTTAGATCACACAGACTCTGGAGCTGGAAAGCTGGGCAAAAATTTATTCTAATATATATGACACAGCACAACACAAACTACCAGGTTAGTCTTCTAACCTCTATTCCGTATTTAACACTGATTAAATTTTATTTAATCAGTGTTTACCTTTTATTAAAGGTGTTTATTAAAGTGTTACCTTTTATTAACAGTAGAAGACTGCAATCAGTATTTGGAGAGCACCCCACAAAACTGCTAAACTGTTTATTTTCACTGACAAGAAATAAAGTATTACTCTTCTGGGATTTCTGTAATGAAGTTATCACACTAACCAAGAATTCTACGTAGAAATATTTTTAACACAGGTTTTGCTATCATTGGTTACATACAAAATGGAGAAATTAAAAAAATCATTAAAGAAAAAAGAAGGAAGTATCTTACATGCTAGTTTATAAAATAACTAATTG
>VWZK01019789.1:6408-53423 GCA_013396935.1 Baryphthengus martii | reverse complement strand
TTTTTTTTTTGTTTACACTGCTCATCCAACCACAGGCAGCTTCAGTAATTTTTCTACAAAATACTAGTCTGACAACAGAGCTGTCTGAGAGCAACACCCAGAGGCTAAATATATTGCTACAGCAACTCTGCCCGTTTTCACTGCTCTCTTTTGGAGCAGGAAAACTTTCATAAAGATCAGTAACAAATTCCTGTAAAAATAAAGAGCAGACAAAACTCTTTCAATGGTAACATTAACAGCAAAGCACTGCAGGCAAACCAACCTGCTCATGAAGAGGAAAAAAAACAAATTAAAAAAAAAAATCACACCTGTATGGCTATTGCAAACAACATTTAAGAACAGATGATCTCTACACACACTTACGTAGAGCAAATAAGCAGCAGTTTTTGCAACTGTGTGTGTGTAGTATTTGGGCTGACAGCAACAAGAAGGATGTGTGCTCTCTAGAAAGCCAACTGCCTTGTTCAAATGAAAAGAGGCAGGCTGCTCTCTATTTTCTTTACTAGTTGTCAAAGCAGTACTTTTTTTATGTTTCAAAAACAAAACTTGAAAGCGGTTTCTGTAGGAACAACTTGTCTATGCAGTCACAAAAAACCTCCAGCAAAAAGGCAATACCCTAGAGCATCTTTAAGAGGAACATGTTACCTGGAGTCACAGCAAAAAGAGAGATAGAAACCTGGATATAAAACAAGTCACTAAAGCTTCATCTTAAAGATCTCTGGCATCAAACAAGATTCTTCTCTGTGAATTTGACGCCTACATAACAGACAAAGGAAAAAAGGCCGACAAAGAATACAATCAGGAACAGCACACTTATACCCCAAACCTTTAGAGTAAAGCATCCTTAAACGAAAATGCAGCAACGACTGTGATATCACAAACAATGACTGCACCTACCAAACCTTCTATAGTTGGAGACTTCAGATCAGGACAATGATTTCACAGCCCAAAAAACCCAGAAGTCTCAATCAAACACCTGATGGAAAAAAGTTCCTCATCTACTGAGCAGGGTTTGCCCCATTCTCCTCAGTTAACTGCATGTTTCTTTCATCTCTCTTCTCAGAATCATGCTCTTCATGTGGCTCATGCTCTTCACCTGGTTCTGGTGACACTGGAATCACATCAGTTACACGGAAACAATCATCCCTCAGCACCTGCTCAGCTGTCAGTCTGTTACAGCAGAACAAATTCTGGAGAAGAAATTTAACTTTATCATCCTACAAAGAGAGGGAGAAGGGTTTCATCAGTAAGCAAAACAAACTCAATTGCAAATACCAACCAAGTATTTGATGAACGCACGTTATAAATGCTTAGGGCCCAAAACCCTCACAAACAGTTGTACCAGAGCATTCCCAATGGTTAGCAACACTTGACAGTCAAAGTTCTCATTACAGCAAAAGAGAAGCCAGAGTTCAGCACCAGGCCTGTCACCCTGGCACCAGAGATTTCACAGAAGAGCCTGAGTAATTATATTTTAAAATATCAATTCACTGAACTACTATTAAATAAGCTAAATAAAGAAGTTGGTCTTTCTACTGAGGAGGAAGAGAACAGGTGTCAGTCACCTTCTACAACTTTTAACTTTTGTCGTATCACTTTATCTCTCTACAAGAGCACAGAAAAAAAAAAAAAAAGTGAAAGAAAACCAAAGTAATGGGCTCTAAATCACCAGTAGGTATTTTGCTATTAACCCATCACTTACACTTAGGCTCTCTGGATTTATCAGCAGGGATTACATGCCTGACGTGCCAATGCCTAGCACATTAACAGTGCTACAGCCCACACACAAAACAAACCCACAGCTACTACACAGATGAACCATTAGCTGTTGAGGGAGGAAGAGCACACGATGGATTTGGACAAAGGGGCTGCCAGAATGACAACCTCAAATGCTGACCTAGAGACCTAGATTGCCAAAACTCAATGGGAACAGAATCCTTCCGGAAGAAGGTTTGCTTGTTCACAGCCTTCAAGCCAGCAACACCTCTGACCAGAGTCAATAAAACAGCAAAGTACAAGATACCTCTAAACTTCTCACCTATCCCCATTTCACCCAGACAGAAAAATGACCATGATCCAAAGGAATGTACACCACTAGTCAAAAACTTGGAGAGCAACAAGCAGACAATTTCCAGCTCTTCCACTAAGTATTAGAGTGATTCTGGAGACTCAGCCACTTCCCAAATAATCTGAAATCTGAGTAAAAAGATAAGAACTGAAAACTGTTGATCTTACAGGTAGAAAGGATTGTTAAATGCTTATAAAATATCTAAAATGCTTAAAGGACAATCTCTAGGAAAAACAGTCCAGACATGGGCACTGAAATGCAGCAGTGAACCAGGACTCCCAGCTTCCTCTGCAAAATTAAAAGTTAAGAAAGTTTGAGCATTTAAAGAGTTTGAAAAGCTTTGTACTTGTATATTTACAAGTAAATATTTACATTTCATGACACTTTCAAATGTCTGTCAACAACATGTATCTCCTTCTCACCATCTTCTCGCACTAAGGAAACTGAAAATTGATTCCACAAGGAATATTGCTGTAGGTCATTTCATCGTCTTCGCTCCATTTCGTTGTGCTTGCTCTTACTTACTTATTTTTTTTATACAGATAGATGTAAAACTGGATGCTGAAACATACTGAAGCCTGGCATGGCTAAATGAGTGGCTACAAGATCTTATCTCTAAACTTTTCTTTTCAGTAGCTACCTAATGTTAACATCCTCATTTTAAAGCTTAACATTATTTTCCCGTGGCAATTTTACATTTGCTAAAAACAACAAAAATTCTACTAGTTTCAATCATGTAATTCCTCTGGGCAGGAGACCAAGATGGAAGGGAAATTACCAGCCTGTCAAGAGCCTGCAGATGGACACGGAGATTAATTCTGAATAAGCTGATTATAGATAAAGCACTTAAAAGCAAGATAGATTTTTGCCGAAGAACTGGGACACGGATTAACAGCCAGAGGTCTAAAAGATTCCCCAAGACACAGCTGAAAGATATTTATTTAATATTACATTTCTTAGGAAAACTCTCATGTGTGTTCCTGTGCACTGCAGGCAGCCCAGATTGCTTCCCAGTGGACTGTGGCGGTTGGTGCAGGTGTCTGCACACACAAGGATGAATCCTTAAAAACTTTCAAACAGTGATAAATTGATTAGGCTTGTATCACCTAACAAAGCAAAAATCAAATACTGCTGCTTCTCATCAGCAAAAAAAACAACTTAGAGAAACTTGTTCTTATTAAAAGCTGTAAAATTAATCAGTCAATCTCTGCTAAGGACAATAATGGCTAAATTCATTGTCTTTGAGAAAAAGGCAGCTGTCTGTGCTTCAGAAGATACCTGCTACAGAAGAACACAGAAGTGTAAAACTCTGAAACTGGCCACTTCAGCTGTGATTTGTGTATTTCAGATCTTATTTGTAAAACATCAGCCCAGCAGCATTTTTATGGAGAACAACAGTGAACAAACTCCTATTTTTAACATCCCAAGAATTCTTTACTACTTTCTTGAAAAATTAAGTTTCCCTTCTGCATGAGAGAGAGGTTTTTCAATATCTAAGGATTATTATGCATAATACTGAATGATACACTGGGCAGGCAGCTCTGTACAAGTTTTGTGGAATACATTTAAAACTCCCTAGTTAGCCCTAATAGTGAATCATGAAGCATTGAATCTTCTTTCCTATATTATTACATATTTCATGATTTTAATTTTTAATAAGAAACCAAGTAACTATAATGAGTGAATAGAAACACTATTTACAGGATCACCTCGCTGCTCAAATGCTGCATGTTTTATTCTTTTATTTTCCACGGTAGTGTCACCCTGGAAATAATTTTGCAGAGGGATTTGGTGGACAGTCCTGAGCTTTATCAGTAATGCTTTCATCATTGGATAACACTATTGAAATAAAGTTATTAAAAGACATACTGTAGAGGGAAAGAGTCATCTAACAAACCAAGATTATTTACAGTCCTGTGTTATGCAGTGCTACACAAGCTACCCTGCCTGGACACTGGAACCACTACAGCTGGTCTGGTATTGCATCACGACAGCTTCCTAACCTAAACACAGTAAACAGGATACACTAAACTCATAATGAACACAACTCCAGTCATTTAGCTCCATGCTTTATCTCCACAAAGCAGGCACGTGATTAATATACAAGTATAACCAATAAAGAGGGATTTATCATTTGGCTTTTTCCCTTGACAAAACAACCCAAATTTATCTGACCGACAACAACTCCGCTGATTTGTTTTCTATTTTTTCATTGAAAGCATTTTTCTGCTTTTCTGGAAGATATGGGGATTAACCTAACTCTTCCCTCTACTCCTTAGAAAATTCTATCCATAAGCTAAGACTTCAAAGCTAAACAGAGTCACTTGCTTGTAGGTTTTTTAATAACAGTATAAGGCTTGAGTTCCATGGCCTTCTCCAGTCTAGATAAAGCAGTAAGCTCTCACTTTAAGATCAACAGAATTAAGCAGGATATGAGAAGCAGTCCATACAGATTAAAAACCACAAGGGCAATTCACTCAAGGGAGATGGGAGGGACAGAGGACAAGAACAAAGCAGTCAGCAACTGGACAGGCATAACTACAGCAAAAACTACGAAGCAGAAAGGAGGGATGAACTGGAAAGCTGAAGACCTAAGCTGGAAAAATGTGAAGACACACAGGTTTATTTCTTATTCTCAAAGAGCCACTGGGCAAGGATAAACTTCAAAAAAAGGACTGAGAATAGAGGTGACAACAGTTGCTGGCAAAGTGTAGACAAACAGTTCAGAGTAGAAAATATGAAAGCAGGAACACAAACCACATTATGCAGGGTCCACTTCTACCTGTGTATCTGTTTCAGAGGCATAGGAAGGTTTACACTTCACACAACAACAACAAAAAAAACCAAAACAAAGAATAAATGGCATAATACACTTTTACAACTGCATTCAAGTGATTAACATGGAATTTGGCTGTGCAATCATTATGTAGAAAGATAGAAAAAAGGCAACTTCCCTGACTTCAGAAAAGACAGGCTGCAAATTCAAATACCTCCTTTCTGGCTGAACCTCCACGACTTATTCCCCAAGTCTGTGACTTGGTGTCATTCAGTGAATAGTTATCTGTGAAGAAGCTGCTCCTCCTGAGGTCAGAATTAAATATTAAGAAAATTCTTGGGTTTTCTGCCTTCTCTCAAACAGCATTTTATTGTGTGTATGCTATTTAGAAGGTTCCAAGCAGCGAATTGAGAACATTTTCTTAACCCAGCACTTACAATGAAATGTTTTGACTTTATTGATTAACCACCTCTAAAACAAGAGCAGTCTAATCTTCCTCATCTGACAACATACCATGACAACCACATCCACCTCAGGTGTTCCATCTTCTTTTATACCGAATTCCTGGTTTTGAACACAAAGCTGTAAACGAAAAGATATATAATGCATAAACTCAAGGGCAAAAAACCCACCAGTTAAAGCCAAACATCAATCAAGGAGATTCCAGGTTGCAAGGGAAAATGGACTTGTCATGAGAAAATAGCAGAGAGAGGCTTTTTCCTAATTTCACTTGGATGAGGTTTCAGAAGAATCCCAAACTTGCTGCATCCCAGATATACTCTTCAAGCAGAGCCAGCCAACTTAAATTGTCTTTGCTTCCCTCCACCCCTTTTTTTTCTTTTCTACTATTTCTTTTTTTACTCACTTCTACTTGTAAAAACCTTTTTTTTTTTTAGAACAGATGAAGATCTGAATAGTGATACTGAAAGTGTTCTAACTCAACTGTACCACATTAATAAATTATAAACATCTATGGCATCACATTACACTTCAGTTCATGTATCTCAGTAAAAAAAATTCCTAAGATTAAGCAACTGCTTCCTAAATTGTGAATAAAATATAACAGAGAGTGACTTTTATATGAACCAGCTTCATCTCCTCAGCACAGGTAACTGACAGTGGCTGCCTATCAACTTTCTTCTCCCTGGCATAAACACACACTAAGGAACAAAACACCCATCTAAGCACTGCTGCCAGCAACAACACACATGACAGCCCCATCCTTGCCTTCATCTTCCCTCTCTTGATTTGGGAAACTCCTCAGGGGCAACGTCAAAAAAAAAAAAAAAAGAGGAAGTGCAGTAAGAACTGACAATCCAAAGAATGAGAAACAAAAGCTTATTTTTTATTCAGATTACTATACAAATTACATTGCATATTTTACAGAAAAATGCACTGTCTTCTGCCCATAATTGCAACTCTCATTCATTGAGAGTATGAACATTGACTTCACCAAAACCAGTCCAAATCAGAAGTCAGGGAAAATATTTCTTGCTCTTTATAAGCCTGCGACAGCTCAATCACTAGAACCTCTACAACAAGCCAAAACATACCCAGAACAGAAGGCAGCCATAAGCATACATGTCAGAGGCTGGAGAAGCTGGCTGTCCCATCTTCAGTTCAGGAGAAATTAAGCTCAGGGTACCAACCACCATAGTGTTTGCAGCAGCACGTTGTTCCTGTGGTGGGGGAGGAAATTATATCCATCATTTCAAGCACAGCCAACAGCACATTGAAGCTGACATATCACCCTCTACCTTTTCATGTGTCACACAACTTTACTAGAGAGTTTTGTGCTGACATGGACCGATATGTAAAATCCTTCTGTACTAAAGTAAAAAGTGCATAAAGGGAAAAAAAGAGTCAACATCATGCACCTATCAGCTGTAACTGTAACAGAAGAGAGATGGTAGATTTTACTCCATTCTAAATCCATTAAAGTTCATAAGGTGCTAAAGAATACAAATTGTAAAAAACTTTTAATATATATATATTTTTAATTTGAGAAGACATTCAGCACTATTTTGGAGAACTTCAAAACTTAATTTCCACTCTGCCAGCTTTCCTATTTTTCCTTCTTTGCCTTTCTGATCTTTACCAGAAACTGCTTCCTCCCTCCTATTTCCAGCATACTGTCTACCATCAAAATAAAAGTTAGACCCTGAGTTCCTACCCCGCTCCATGACAGTGGCCAGCACCAGCTACAGCTACAGCCAGACTGGAAAAGGCTAGTCTTCAGATTGCCAAGAGCACTCAGTACCACAGCAGTGACCAGCTCCACTCGTGCCTTTGTGACCACGCACAAAGTAGAAGCACTGAGCAGCACTGACACCCCTCTGGAGAAGGCACAAACTGCTTTCAGGATGTGAACCATGGGTGGAACTTTCCTGCTCTATCACACTTGAGCTGCTCATCTCAGCACAGCTCACACCTGCAGGGAAGAGTAAAGAGGGGGATAGTCTTCCTCAGCTCCTGGAGTTTTCACAATGACACCATCGGTACTGAGGATGACCATTCAGAAAATGCAGCTGTCAAACATGTTTAAAGCATCTCTCCTCTGCCTGTTGAAAGTTGAAATTTATTCCAAGGGAAGCACGCTTTGCTGTCCAAACATTTGGCATGCTTCACGAGGTTAACAGACAACACATTTCCAAAGCAGAAAAAAGGGTTCTCAATTAAATTTACATTTATATTATATCGATATAATATTATATTATTATTTTAAATAAGCAGGAAGCAGACGTCTAGCAAAAAAATGTTCCATCTCAAACAGCTTGAGTTTAGAAAGTCAAAAAAGGTGACTACAAAACAGATACCATTATTGGAGGTTTTGCTGTGTAAACACAACTAAGAGTAAAAAAAAAAAAAAAAATAGCTTGTGTTCTTAAAGAGTATTAGATTTTCCCCAAGAACAACTATGAAATTCTTTCCTGCAGAAACCAAGGACTGAATCAGAAGTACATATAAATACAGCTATATGTAGGCAACCTCTAAACTCCTATTAATTTACCAAATACCACAATAGATTAAAACATGCACTAAAGCCCCTTTATCTATGAAACAGAAAGGCAAAGGCTTCATGAGCTTGACCACCCTTTCTTCAAACCCAGGTTCTGACTCACCTCTGCTGCTGCTGATTACCATTAAACGCACAAGACAGACAGCGAACAAATAACTACTGCAACTTCTCCGACTGTTTTGTTCCACTGTTTTGCTTACCTACAGCCCACACCCAGAAACTCTTTTTTTCCACAAAAATTTCAACCAGACTCCAAAAGCCCAACCCTATTCACAATATAAAGCTAAACACATTTATCTGTAAATCTTTTAAACTGCAAACACGCTTGTCTGTTTTGATACATAATTCTGATTAAGAGTCACTAAAGGTTGGGGTTTTTTTTACCTCCGATTTTGTGAAATCAAAATCTCCAACAATTCCTTGGTTTCGATTCACAGCAAAGACATTGTTTCCATGCAGAGATCCATGTACTATATTAGCTCCATGCAATGTTTGTAGACCTTGGGCCACTCCTTTCATCACTTTTAATGCCTCCTAATGATGTCAGTGTTTATTACAAGGATAGATATGGGAAAAACAAAGCACAGTATCAAGTAAGTTTCTATCCAGAACTAAACTTCCTTACTGTTTTGTAAGGTTTGTACACATTCAAAGTTCATGTCAATTCTGTTATTAAGTATGGATTCGTTCCCAGTAAGATTATTATGACTTGCACCAAGCAAACCAATCAACAACCCCAAAAACATGCATTCACTGATTAACAAATCACGAACATGAACAAATAGGGGCACCAAAAACTATGTAACTTGGGCCTTTACAGGCAGGTTCAAGTCAGCAAACGGAAGCTTCAAGTCATGAAACAGACCTAGAGAAAAGACTGCATTGGCTTCTAGCTACCCCTTCTTTTAGAAGGGATGACTGTCCAAACTGCCTAAACACTGTGTGAGAAGGAGAGAAAGGAAAAGGAGGGGGATGAAGTGGAAAAGGGGGGAAAAAAAAGGAAAAAAAAAAAATTACCCACACAGGAGTCCTCTAAAATTTCTTTATATACAGGAATTCCTGCCTCTGAACATCTAAGATGTTCAACTCCAGCAATTTTACAATATATTCAAGTAGATTTTTTTTTTAAGTGTATCTAAGCAAAACTTCTTTTAGAAAGTTATAAACTACTGCCTGATCAGATCCTAACAATGTCAGTCAAGCTATCCCAGGCAACTGCACAGTCACTGTCAGCCAGCAAGGGAAGGGCACTAGTCAAGTACCAGCAGGATCTTGAGATACAGCAAAATAAGAGTTTAGTTAAAAACCACACAAAATAGAGTACTGAGTCTAAAGAGTTATACTTACTCCTAGAGTTAAAGGTGTATCAGCCTGTAAAGCTCCCAGACTTGCTCCTGGGTAGTATGGGACCATTAAATATACCAAAGGATCAGTCTTTATCAGAAGAAACAAAAAGAAAAGGAAAAACTGATTGTTTCAAATATCGGGAATATTGGGAAGTTTACCATGCACTGGATGGGTAATAAATCTATTCATTAGGATTACTAAGTTTTACTAAGCAGACAGTTTATCTAAATTCAGAAATGAAGTATTTTTCTGATTCAATGCTTCAACTTAAAAATATGTTTAAAGTTTTAAGGTCCAACTGCAAGTCTTTCATCTTAAACCAGAAATCAAGATCATCAATTTGAATCTTGCCTTGCAGAAAAGAAGGAACAACAGTTGTAATAATCCAGATTTCTCCTTCTGTTGATCCCAAGCTCTGTGAAACTTGGCAATTCTTTCTACCACCTTGGCTTCTGAGCTTACATCTACAGAGTAGCCCTTAAAAACAAAAGAGATACCCAAGCTGTTACTTCTAATGCCTGTAACTCTACTGTATTAAACTTAAAAAAAAAAAAAGACATTAATATCAAGTGCCATCAAGTAACTTCCTCTTCTACTTAACACAAAACTCAATTCCAACTGTCAAAGACTGCTTCCATACTTTCTTATTAACAACTCTCAGAAAGTTTGTAACAACAAAACAGCGTGTCCAATTTAAATAAGCCAAGGCAAAGCAAGAATACTTATAACTATGCCTCTCAACACAAAACATCCCCTGTTTTTGCTCAGCTTCTCTAGTCTGATAGCCACTGGAAAGGAAAAGCAGCAGTTCCTGACACTTCTCAGTGAAATCATCAGAAAGACAAACCAGCATCCGCAAAAAGAGACAAGAATAATGAATAGGATAGAAGCTCCACCAGATACCAGAAAGGACAGACCATAGAGAGGAAGCACTGTTGACTACAGCAATACTCCAAATAAGTGCAAATGAAAATAAAAGTCTGTAAGCAACATGGAAGCAATCCAGAAGGAAAGCAATGCTTCATGTTCTACATGCCCCAACAAAAACACCGGCCACCAGAAAAGGGCTGGGACATGAAGGACACAGCAGAGTTCATTCCGAGTTAGCATGTTAATAAGCCAAACATTACCTTCAGAAGAACCTTCTGACCTCGGATTTCTGAACACACCAAAGGTCGCTTCAGGCTCAGCTCCCTCATGGGCTCAACATCCAAAAGGTCTCGTTCCAGGCTGCGCGTCAGAAGCCCGCCGGAATTCTGAAGCACACGCACCCACAGACACCCAAGGTAAGCACGTGGCATTTAACAACTGGAAAGATTCAGAGCCTCCACCTACCTCTCCTCTTCAACTAGCAAAAGCACAAAACCAGCTGGGACATGTTAAAAAGTCAGAGCACCTGTTACCAAGAGGCTGGCCGTGATGAAGCAGCTACTGAAATGCATTCCTTGAACACCCAGGAGAAGGGGAGGAGAAGGAAAACCACAACACACAGTGCTCAGGGTCTGTGAAACCCAAATGGACAGAGACTGTGTCGAGCCTGGATAACACCCAAAAACAATAACTGACAGTGCATTCAAACACAATCTCTGCTTACCATATAGTTCAGAATTCCGGCTTCTGGATAAAGAAGTGGTAACTCAGGGAACCATTTCTGTACCAAATGCATAAGCTTCTCCTACATGAAGGAAACAAGGCCCACAGCTTCAGGTCACTAGTTACCGAGATATGTATATATCTATACCTATAGACAGACATATATAAATATGCACTGACATTTGTAATGTATACCAGGACAGTCAAATGTACATTGAATGATGTCGTTGGAGGATGTATAGTCATGATCAAAGTAACACTGCCATTTGCTTTCGAAAAAAACAAAAACAAAACAACCAACCAACCAAACAAGAAACAATAACAACAAAAATACCCAAACAAACCACACAACCAGATACAACACAAATACAGAAGTTCAAAATGGAGACTTTTTTTTTTTTTTTTTCATCTCTGGAGGGTGGGTAGTATTAAGGCCCCAAACAGTTCATGCACTACATTTCATCTTTCCTACAAGAGGCTTTAGTATGCCTAAAGAAAAGAAAACAACTTTACTAGGGTAGTGGGTGAAGATAGAAATCAAGTAGTAACACAGACTAGGCCAGCGTTTCAGGCACCTGCAGACCCCAGGCAGCTGTAATGCTACAGGGTAACTATGGCACGTAAATGTTAGGTCTGCAGAGGTGAGTCCCTCACCATCAGAAATTCTGGTGCCCTTCCACTTGCTCACAAGGCAATGGTTTCTGATTCCCTCCATACTGAGGACTTAAAGAACAAGGGTGATCTTCACTTCAGGATAAAAACCTGTTTTAAGCTAGTCATGAGGAAACAGTTCCCCTCTTTGCAGGAAAGAGTCTTTCTTCAGCAACTGAGCTTACAGGTTCACCTGCAGCTCTTCTGGGTTGAGAACTTCTGCCCTTTATGGAAAGGGGAAGTGGAGGGGCACCTGAAGAAACTATGTTAAAAGAGAGAAAACTGATGAGCCTCCATGCCTTCTCCTACAGGTTTCACCAAAAAAATAAAGGGCCATCTTAACATATAACACTATAACAATCACATTCTTTATTTTACTCAGAGCACACATTAAAGCAACGGAAATGCAGATGTGCCTCATACAGGTTTATTTAGTTGCCCAAGTAGTTTAATACTTACGTATTCTTCTTGCTCCTTGGATATTTCCTGAAAGACCCTATTTCGCAGATCAGCAATTTCTTCTTTTATTCTTGTCATTTCAAACTCATTGTAATCATCAGACTGTATGAGGGGTAACAAAGTTAGTGTATAATTCTCATTCTGCTATTATACCAAACAATGGTAACCTACAGTATCAGGATTTTTAAAAAAAACAAACAAACAGAGTCCATATCACAGTTCAGGAGTTGAACATATTCTCAAACACAGATTTTACCAAGTCTTCTTCCTGGAAACCCAAAAGAATCTCTTAAATATCCCTTAAGAGAGAAAGGTGTTCCATTTACTTATGTGATAGACTAAATGTTCTATCCCTTTGCCTACTTGTTCCCTACATCAAAGAGCTTCTAGTTTGTAGGTTGGTTTTGGTTTTTTTTTTGATTAGCTGATCACATATAATCGTAACAGGAATGTCATTCATCTACCAGCAATGTCAGGTTCCATAAATAATTCCCATAAACATTTTCCTCATATCACTTCATTATTCAAGAATCCTTTTTCCCCATGGGTTTCATTACTATAGATCTCCTTTTAAATCCCTCTTGGAAGTTTGCAGCCCCTTTACAATGCTTACAGAAAGACACACGCAGGTTCTTTTTTCTCCCTTAAGTACCATCTGAATTGGTGATTTCTGTTACCAAAGGGGCAGTACACACGTTATTAACAAAGCAAAAACTTCAAGTAAACACACAACCAGCACAACAAAAAGCTCTGGACAAAACTGTTCATGCTGGGAACAGCAACCAGCACCAGAGGGACTCAGTAGTGCAATGCCACGGCTGTGAACGGAAACAGAAAAGGAGCTAACTTGTTTTTGGGGGGATCTTTAAGGCATTCAAGGCCTTTTCTCAGGGGCCTTCCCCAGTAAAAGCCAAAATTCAGGTCAAAAAACACAAACTGTTCTATACAGTTACCACTTACTTTCAATAAACAAAAATCAATGTTTCTAAATCAATTTAAAAAATAAATAAGACACCACCACCAGCACTGTAACATTTGCATACTTCTTCAAAGTTGTTCTTTTCGACTATCTTCCACCGTAGCTGAGCCTTTAAGCTTTTCACAGTTTTCTTAATTGATAATAAGTTGCTAATATCAGGTCTTCTATTCAGCCATTCCTCAAAGTGTTGTTTGAACTAGAAGGAAAAGAAAAAAAACTATCAGAGCATAGAACGTGTTCAAGCATTCTATTTTATATACTTTAGTCCAATTAGAGAAACTGTCTGAAGTCTATTTGAATTCTTAAGCTTTAATCTCTCATCACCAATATACTCTTAGAATGTCCTTATAAAACAGTAACAGGACACTTCTCAAAAGGAAATTATGTCAGAAAGGGTTGCTAGGACAGATCACTGTGACAGAAATAAAGGATAAACTCACCTCAACACTGGCCAAGTATCTGTTCTGCACAACAGTGATCAAACTTTGCTCCTGACAAACTTTGTGCATGACTTTGTTGTAAACCCTTGTAATTATTCCCTTCTCTGCTTCATCATGCTGCTGGATTGAATCACACAGAGGCAGATTAAAGACTGAGGTCACTCTGCATATACACACACCAGCATTTGAGATGTAAAACTCTGACTGAGAAATTGCATTGTTAATGGAAAAGAAATAATTTATCAGATTTTTCCCCTCTTCTTACAAGAGATTCTACATGTCAAGTTAATAAGCCTAACAGTTCATTCAATAGCTTCACTAGAATAAAACTGGTCTGTGCAGAAATCCAATTTCACATTCCATGTGCTACCCAAGACTTTAAGGAAAGCACAATTAAATAAATAAGAAGCATTAAAACATGCAACCATTCCTCTAAATGAGTTGCTGCTTCTATCACAGAGAGCAGTCACAAGCAGACTACACTACTGGTTTAGTGTGATGCTACATGAAAGGACAGGTTCAGCTTTTGCTGACATGACCATTCTCTGGCAGAGTAGGGTCTCATTGCTAACTCTTCGAGGTACTTGCAAAAGAGAATGGAGGAAATGCTCATCAGCAGCAGCAAGTAACTGGGAGAAAGGCAGAGAAAAGAGTACTAATAAGGTACGAACACTTGTCTCGTGCAAAACGAAAGCGATTAAAAATCTATTCATTTCTTAAGGCTAGGAAAAAAAGTAAATTCATCCATACACATTCACCCAGAGAGCCAACCCCATTATTCTGAACAGAAACTTACTTTTCATCACCTGTATTTTCAACACAAGCACCAAAATTCTGTACAGCTCAAAGAAACCTTCTCTGCACATAGAGAGGGAAGAATCAGTTTTCCTAGTATTTCTTACTTAAGCCAGTCGTACATACAGCTAAATTCCTATAATCCAAAGCTGTCCTCTGTCTGTTCTTTGGAAAACACATTCTCTTCTCTCTGGGGAGCAACCTGAGTGACTTTCTATCACATTTCCATTAAAAAAAGAATGCTGTCTTGTAGCAAATAAACTCATTTGATATATTAAGAACAGCTTTAAAATGAAACCAAGTATGTATAAAATACATAGAATTCATTACACAGTAGGCATGATTAGAACTTACATCTAAATCAGTATCCATTTCTTCACAAATAGCCAGCTCAACCTTTCTGAGAATTTCATCCACGTTACCAACCACTTCCTCTAAATCTGAAGATGCTTCTGACATCAGGTCAAAACACTTCAAAGAGTTAAAAAAAATGCATTGGAATTCAAAGTAAGAAGTGAGCAAGCAGACAACAAAACCAAGCAAGAAATATAAAAAAAATAGTGCTACCAGAAATCTAATCAGGATTTGGGTCAGATCTCACCTTTAACTGCTTCATACTTCAGCAATTTAACAACTTCTAGAATTTATAGAGTTAACATTCACCATGCAAGAAGGAAAGTTGATTCTTGCCTTGACTGGGTTTTATTTTCCTGATCTCATTTTGGTTACTACCAAAAATAAAGCCATAGAGGGATCCCAATTCTTCTCCTATTGAGTTCCATGTCAAAAATCAACATGTGTGCTGCCCACACAGTGATACACAAGATGCTTCACTATTGAGTGGGCTTTCCAATCTTACACAGGACTACCTGAGATAACGACACATCCTGGGATCTGTATCAGTTTATCATCAAGTGTGAAATAAGGTTAGAAAATTTCACCAGATATCAAAAATAACTAAAAGAATCAAGACATAAGATACAGAAAGTGCCAGAGAACAATCAGTAAGATCATCTTATAATTATATTGAATGTTGTTTTCAGCAAAGCTTTGTTACTTGTATCTGTAAATGAGATACTACACTGGCAACCACAACTAAAATCAAAATATGGTCCTGTATTTAATAAGCAAGATACAGTCATAATAGAAATCTGGGAACTCCCCCTTGATCATTTACCTATCAAGCATCTGTATTCCACTAAAGACTGTGAAAATACTTTATTGCCTTGACCTCAAAAGAACTAAAAAGAATAAAAATCCAACAGTGCAAAGTTCAAGCAGTAAGTTGCTCCCCAAAGCCTGAAGCTGCACCACTGGAAAGGAGCCATCTAGTCCCTAAACATTTCCTTGTCCGTCGTTGACCTGTTTCTTATTGCAGACTCTGATTGATGCTACATGAGATTAATCTGGATTCAGAAAGAAAGGAAGAGGAGTATCTATTTAAAATAAGGGGGGGGAAACTCTTCAAAGAATCATTTGTTCTACACAGCTCCTTCAAAAGGAGCTAGAAGTTAAACCGCACCAGAATAACTGCATACCAAAAGCTGAAACGATTAAGACAGATAAATGAAAATTTCTTCCTCAGTCTACCTACCAGTGCTTTACCAACCCATGCCAAAGGTCTGTATATCCCCTGTGTCTCTGAACTGCTTAAGGAAAAGGTCAAATTTGAAACAGGTAAACCAAACCATGGCTAGACTAGCAAACTGGAGTCACTTCCAGATGTGCAGAACAGCACTCTGAATGGCACCCAGCAGTCGCAGAACCACACCTGCAGGTTTGTTTGCCCTCTCTCTTAACTGATATGATTATAAACATCTAACAAGTAATTCCATCCATTAACATGACCCAGCACATGAGATGCACCAGTCTACACTGCTGCTGAACAGCATTTACAGTCAGGTCATGAAACCCTGTTATTCACAACAGCATCTGGCCGCAGTCAATGCTCTGGGTACGCTGAAACACAAGGGCAGAAATCCTACTCGCTATGGTGCGGATGATGTACAACACACAGGAAGGTTATGCTGACACAAACAGAACATTTACACACAAGTGCAACAACACGGAGATCAAGGAAGCTAGGCCTGCAGGAATGAAGAGCAGCTTAAAGTTTTCCTAGAAAGATTTAAGAGTCCAAAGCAGAGCAAGAACACGGAGAGTAAGCACAGACAGAAGAGCCAAGTTACCTCCCTACTTTGCACTTGCTTTACAAGGAGAACTCAGTGGATGGTAAACCCACGTCCACCATCCCTCTCCTTTTAAGGCAAGTAAAACACCCTCAACATCAATGCTCCAAACCTCCTGCAACTCAGAGACAGAGCATCAGAATGGTATTCCAGAAAATACTGCAGGATATGCAAATAGGAGTTTATTTGCATAAACTCTCCACACTTAGCATTTCAATGAGAAAAAAAATAAATTATATATTCGTCTGCAATTTGTACCTAGATCATGTCAAGTCTCTCTCACTGCAAAGATACACTAAGAATAAAGGTGAATTAACACTCTCTTCCTCAATACATTACCTGTCATTTAGTGTCACTGCTCACATCTACAACTGTCCTGTCACAAGTAGTTGTCCCTGCTAATGTCTACTCCTCGTAAGTTCAGTTTTACAGAGTTACACTTTCTCTTTTTCACCAACAGGAAAGACTGACTGTTCACCTTACCTTTAAGATAACACCGAACCAGTCAGCAAGAACCTGCAGAGCTGTGTCCGTCTCGCCTCTGACACAAATTAATTTCTTCATTTTAACACTTTTCCATTTAAAGAACTGTTGAAATACATCCTCAGAGTCATCTGCTTCAAAACCTTGACCATACACCATCTCCAGAGAAGCAGACAGTTCCTGTGCATCAAGTGAATCAAACAAAAACAGGTTTGCAAACCAGAAGAATTTTGTGACATTATAGTAGCTATTAAAAAATATTAAAAAAAAAAAATCAAGATATTTAGCACAAAAAAACCAAACATTAGCACTACCTGTTGGCATAAAATTATTTCTACTACAAAAGCCTCTTCCTATATCCTGTGAAGTATATTTTATATTCCCCTTTTCTCTCACATCTAGTAGCAGTACCTCTATTAGAAAACGCAATGCTGAAAAGGATCTCATACAGAAATCACAGAACCTGATTTTTCCCTCCAAAACATGGAAGGAAGAGACACTGCAAAATGATTAACTGCTCATATGAAGTCATTTTCTTCATACTATCAACACACCTCCATAAAGCATTAGCCACTTCACCAGCAGACAGATACAGAAGTAGGCTCCAGAAGGAGAACGCGTTACCATATGAAGACAGCTCAGCAGCTCACAGGCGCTTGCCCCAGTGGGTGGCTGTAGGCAGGGTAAGCCAAAAGGAGCAGAAGAAGCCACTACACACTATTCATCAGGCAGAGGAAATGTGCCTACAGCCAGCTCGCACACAACAGCCCACAACTGCTCAGCTCACCCCCTGGCTCGCTTTGCAGCAAGGTATGCGCACAGCTGACGTGCTGGGCCCTCCTCTCAACCAACGCAGTAGTGAGACTTGGAAAGCATGGGGCTCACTAACTGGTTGGTTGGGGTTTTTTCAGTCCTTGCCAGTTGGACCCAACTGTGGTTGAACCTGTTTGAATTTCTCTTTAGTTCAGGCCAACAACAGTTCTCATCGGAAGGTATAAAACCTAAGTCAGAAGAGATCACAAAAATCACATGATGTTAGGGGTTGCAAGGGACCTGAAAAGATCTTCTAGTCCAATCCCCCTGCAAAAGCAGGATCACCTAGAGTAGGTCACACAGGAATGTGTCCAGGTGGGTTTTGAAAGTCTCCAGAGAAGGAGACACCACAACCTCTCTAGGCAGCCTGTTCCAAGCTCTGTCACCCTCACCATGAAAAAGTTTTTCCTTATGTTTACATGGAACCTCCTATGCTCCAGCTTGCACCCATTGCCCCTTGTCCTATCATTGGATGTCACTGAGAAGAGCCTGGCTCCATCCTCCTGACACTCACCCTCTACATATCAATAAACATAAATGAGGTCACCCTTCAGTCTCCTCCAAGCTAAAGAGACCCGGCTCCCTCAGCCTTTCACAGCCATTTGTGATGCAGAAGAGAGGTCTGCAATGCATAGCCTCAGTGACAGGGCCACTGGCTTCCTAGATCCTGTTGTTCTGAGGCACACTGAAAAAAAACCACTCGCTTCTCTAGGACAGCGCAGCATGACCTCTTCAGCTCTACAAAATTGCAACCAAGGTTCTCACTGATACTTGGCAAAAACTTATTTCTGTTTCCCTACTTGGGAAATCTATTTTGATCTTCTCGCTCTTAATAGAAGAGAGGATCATCAACACAGTTAAGCTAAAGCACAAAATTCACTTCACACACCTAGCAGCATTTCAGTATCCCTTCAAATACTTTTAAAAACCTATTAAAATTTCACTGCAGTACAATTATCTAGAAGATGTTTAATGCCTACCACCTAGTGGATTAGCACAGCATAACCTTTAAACACGAACACAAATATACCCAAAACAACCACAAAACAGAAAAACCCCATGCAACACAACACTACAACTTTCTTCTGTCTGAAGGAGCAAGATCCACAAAGCCATGAAATGCTATCCATCCAGTAGCTTTTCTAATTAGACACCAATCTGCATATCAGACTAGAACCAAAAAATAAGTGCATCGCAACATTTTTTTTGAATGGCATTGAAAAATAATTCCATCAGAAAAGGATAAGTAATTCCATGAAAATCTGAATGCTTCAACTTATTAATGCTGCTCTAACATTATACAAAGTTATCTGCAGTCTGTAATCAGGGCAATTCTTCCTAAGGACCCAATCTCATGTATGTGTGAACAAACACACCTCTGGAATTTGTACAGACAAGCTGTCAAACTACTGGGAACCATTTTCCCCTCTCCACACACACTTGCACAGTGGAAATGAAAGCAAGTAATATTTCTAAAGTTAAAAAGAAGAAAATATTTCTAATAGCAAAGGCCAAAACCACCAGTTTGGTAAAGTCCTCTTCAAAAGTTCTTCCTGCCTCTAGAGAGCCTATTTCCCCCATCTACATCCCAAATTTCAGTTGCTGAGTTGCGTGGGAGGGAGAGAGACTCTTGGTATAAACACGTGCTTCTGTGTTTAACTCTTACCATGGAAAATATAAATGCTTTAAACATTTTATTCTTTGCCACACCAGTTCAAACGACACAGTTACCTTAAAAAAAAGGGCAGGAAAGTGTATAATCCAACTACAAAACCCACAGGCACTATCTACAGGATAACTGCATTAACTTTTAATTTAAGTCTCTCATTAACACCTGTCTTCTACTCAATATTCTGTGCTTTGTTGAAGTCTTGTTAGTTACCAAACACAAGACCATAAGAGAAAAGCTGCTGCTCAAATCTGGGATCTAGAGAAGAGCTTGCTGCTAGAAACAAACCACTGAGGAGACCAGGATCACAAGTAACACTGGTAACTACAGGTGTCAGATGTACAACTCTACTCAGAAGAGTTACCTAAAGCCTCACCTGCCTGTTGAGATCTCCAGCTATAAAACATTTTAACATTTAAGAAATACCTTCCACAGGTTCTCAGTGTTTCAGAAAGAAAAATCAGAAAAGCAGCCTCCTTACCTGTAAAGCTCTTGAGCGCTCAAACAGGGGCAGTTGATCTACTTCCAAAATGAATTCTTCCACTGCTGAATACAACTTCTGCTGCACCTCATCTCTCTTGGCAATCAATTCATCTCTTTCATCCTATGCAGAAGGAAAAGAAAGTCAGTAACTCAGACTCAAATGCCACACACGCAATGTGGAAAGTGACACCAAAAAAAAAGCACTAATCCCTACAGAGTATGAATAGCACAATACATGCCTGACTAGGAAAGTGTGAAAAAGCAAATTTGGGTTTTAACCTCTGCTCCTATGACATGACCACCTTGCACAAATACAGCATCCCTTACAGTATAAAATTATGACTACATTATCAGACAAGTAAAGAAACCATTACTGTCTGACTGCTGATAATAGGGGGCATCCTAACTGTCCCTATAAAATTAAAATGTCCTAACTGACCTGCAGTTTTTGACTGTATTACAGAAATTAGAATTTGGATTATCCACACTTCCATACATGTCAAATTACATCCACAGTCAGACTGCAAAATATTTCTTGTTGCAGAAGAATACTCTAGGTTTAAAAAAAAAAAAAAATTACCAATTTTTTCCTTGCCTTCTAGCAGGAAAGACAGGTGACCTGTAAACCCTCTGCTGATTATCTGCAGTCAGACCATTAAACTAACGATAATTTTCTAGAAACAAAGCCAAAACTTTCCCTTGGATGACTGTGAGGATTAGTTCTGCTAATGAGAGAGGAACCCCACATTCCTATCAGACAAGGTACCTAACTGACTTGCCAAAAACAAGCCTTTTGAAATGGATGAAGCAAGTGACTCTGCAAACGTGCTTCTGTGCTCTTTTCACAGGGATTTAACCCAACATGCCCACAGAAATATGAAAATATCTACGAACATGGAAGACCGGATTACAGCTTTACAGACCTGTTGAAAAGATTTGCTATCCCCTCCTGCATCCATCTGCAAAAATAAAAAAGCAATGAGTCAAGTAGATGTAACACACTGTCCTGACACCAGGTCACTTCCCCACCTCGAAAAAAAAAGTAAATCTTGTAAAGTCCAGTGCAGAAGGCAATTAGTAAACAGAAAGCAACAGAAGAGTTAAGCATAAATGAACACTTCCAACAAGCAATATATATTACATCTGTAATACACCTATGTATGCAAAAAAAAAAAATACAGGTTTTCAGAGTTTTAAAATTTTATTTATCCAGTGAAAGTTTATCCTGACTTCTCCTGGAGTTTGTAAGTATCCATGGAAGATACTAGAAACCTTAGTCCTGTAACAGACAAGGGCAGAAAGAGATCCAATGGTTAGAAATTGGAAAGGTGGACAAACTCCAACTAGAAATAAAACTCCAGGTTGTGGCATACGCTGCTTTAAAACTTAAGATTGGCCACTGAATAGATGTTTTTATTATCCTAATATCTGGCTGAATTACAACTGGTGGATTAAGTTCTATAGAAGGTGAACACCACAGTGCTGCAGCACTTAAATCTTTTTGTTGTTTCATATTTGTAACAGGCACTTCTGCAGCATCTCAGATGATCAAAAGCACACAATTTTTGCATATTTCCTGCTGTTTTCCCTGCATAAGAAGGAGCTAGTTTGTACAAGAATACTCAAACATGCTGCATAAAAGGGGAAAAGGATGCCTGGTCATAAAGAACACTTTCCAAGATGAGATTTCTGCAGAATACTCCTTCAAAAACTAAAGCAGTAAGTACCTAATGTAGTAGACGACTCAACCAGGTAACCAAACTCCAGTTAATACCAGTTCAAACACTAGAATAAATGACCTACACGTAACTAAATGTCAACTCAGGAACTCAATAGGTGGCTTAGGAGCCACAGGACAAGTCTCCTTCCAAGGCCTGACATTTTATTGGGTACATGAGACAGTTCACGGCTCAGATAACACCTGTTAAACAACAATAACTTCAGAGGGCATTAAGTACACAGGCGGTATTTTAACAGCCTGCTTTATGAAGATGTAAGCTCATCACAACAACAAAGAATAGAATTAAACTCCTTTAGACAGGCTAAAGGCTTCTCAAACTACAAAACTAACTTTTTTGTGTCTGACCCATTTTACACCTTTGAAAAACACAAAAAAAAACACCACAAAAAAAATAAAGAAACAACCAAAACCAAAAACCAAATACACAATTCCACAAACAACCCCACACAAAACAACCAACAGACTTGGTCATATGAAATGCCAACTTGTTTCTGACAAGAGCAATGCTTATGAAAGTTTCTAAGAGCAGCATGTATGTAGTGCAATTACCCACATCATCCAACATATTCCAACAAATTAGTCCATCAGAAAAAAACCTCAAGCACTCTCCAAGAGGGAAACCTCTTTTTATGATGTTTCTCATGGAAGAGTGCTGCTTGTTGGGGCTGGCAACTCAAAAAAACACCCAAAAACCTCCCACATGCTGCCACCTGAATGGCACCAAAGCAACTACCTCCTCTACTGAACAGACACTTTGAGACTCCCCCTGTCACATCACTGTATCTGCAGCTGTTCTAACTCTTGTCCACATTCAGAGTTTTCTTTCCCTCTGTTCCAAGCCCAACCGAGTCAAAGTAAAACTGGATGACAAGGGGAAAATACTTTTTAAGATATTGCTTGCTTTGCTTGTCTGCTGTTGCTCAACAAAGCTTATGGACTCTCACTGGAGTTTTCAACCACTCCGTGTAATCTCCAGAAAACTGCGACCGCTACTATTTCAGGTGGGATCAGGACCACTTTTCCCTGCACAAGCAAACCCAGAAGTTACAGGGGTTCCCCTCATGGCTCACTATTTTCTAATCCATTCCACGAGATGTTAAATTCAGTGTAATACAGCAATACTTCAGAAGCACATTTAAAATGTTTTAAGTTATGCTTGAAAACAGTCACATTTGCCGTGATTCTCCCAGACGCACAAGTGCCATCCCTTCCCTGCTTTACCAGGACCAGGCAACCCTTCTAATTCCCATCCTTATCCACAGCCACGCCTAGGTGCCCAGGCTGGCTTTTCCAGCCCTGTGGTTGCAGAACAGTTGCACTAGATGGCAGCTTTCGTCTATACAAGTCCCATCTTTCCATCAATCGGCATTTGCACATCGCCTGCCCAGAGGAGGGGAGCCTCCCCTAAGCAGTGGCAGCTGCTTGAACAAAAGGGTTGGAAGACACACGCTGTGGCTGCACAGCTGAAATAGTCTCTATTACAGAACAAAAACCTTTTCGCTACCGTGTTCTGACTTCCTTGTATTTTATACCAAAATCCAAAGTGTCAAAAATTCTAGGTTTAATACAAAAAAAATTAAGACTCCACAAATACATCAATTGTGGCAAAGGTAACAAAGCCTCTGACGTTATCTGGAGGACAGATGTTCATGATACTCACCTACACTTACAAGACTAAAATACTCCTTCAACAGCTGTTAAATTATAACTCCTGAGGAAAAAATAAATCCAACCCACCGCATTTCTGCATAACCAAATTCTCTCTTGAGCCAAGCCATACTCTGTCCAAGTCTGCTGCAATTTTTCCAAGGAAGATGGAACAGTGAGACATCCTTCTGTAACCACTTTTATGGCTTTTGAGAGCTGCTCCTCAAAACAACTGTTCTTCTTTGTGTGCCTAAGTCATAAGGAGGAAACAATTTACCATTTACCAGGATTATTTCCCGCCCCCTCCCCAGAACTCCAGCAGTTTAAAAAATCCATGCTATTCACACCCTTGGAACACAGGATTTTTGAGATGGCACCTGCTACGCTAATCAAGTTTCTTTCAAAAGGTAGCAGCAGCAACTTGTTCCATTCAGCTGTTGAACGCTTCTTGGTCCTTCCTCAAAACATACATTCATTATACCTCTGTATCGACAAGGCTGTACATGGAAGTTCTCTCTTGTTCTTAATTTCCCTTTTGTCCTACTTCCTCCTTTGGTAGTTTTGTTTAACTCATCTTCCATGAGCACATTTATCAATAAATATATTACTTTTAAAGGAGCTGATGGTCATTCCTACTTTAAGTCTTCTTTCCATTGCCGTTTTGTCCCTTCTTTTAAAACCAGCAGGTGAATCTGGGCTACCTGAAGCGATACACCACTCACAGCTCTACAGATACCCAAGGAATTAGGACTATGCAGGTACTTTTAGCAACTAGTTGCATTTACTAATTAACATCTTCCTTGAAGATGGAATTGAAAGCTCCTCTTGCAACAGCTACAATAAAGGAGATTCATCTCTTACCAAATTTATCAACAACAAAACTTTTGGGAAACAAAAAAGTACACGTGACTTCAAGAGATAAGCAGGGCAATAATAAACAGTATTATTTTAGAGAAAAAAAATACATACCTGACTTCTTTCAATGCCTTCACCTTAGCAGCCAAACTTCTCATTTTCGTTCCAATGTAAGTACGTAGGGCTTCCTCAGAGCTTTCAGCAATTTTCCTGGATGCTTCCTTCTCTCTCTGAATTATTTATCATTTTTTGGAGCAGTGTTTCAACAGAGGTAAAGACAGATCAAAAGTCAGCCAGGGTTATGTGAGATGTAAGTGACAATTTAGACTGTCAGAAACTACCAGTAAAGACACACGTACGTGTGCGCACACCCCGAGCCGGCCCTCTTCAAAACACTAACAAAATGCCTAAAAAGACACACAAACCAATAAGAATAATTTTATTTTCTTTAGTAGCTTCTTAAAGGTTAATGGTTCATTTCCTTCCTCTCATTTCAGTAGCGATGTGTCCAAGTGTATTTCTCAATCACTCCCCATATGCTAGCAAGTCTCCAGACACCACAATTTTTTTTCTTCCCTGTCTTAAAACACTCCTACCCATTATTAGTTCAGGGAAATCAAGTCCAGGATCTCATTAAACTCCTTACTCCCATGACCACCACACCTCAAAGTGGTGCTGCAAGACAAGAACTCTCACCATATGGACAGCCATCCTGGCTTTCCTACAAGCAATATTATTAAGACAAAATGAGGAATATTCTTGACCCCAAGAAAAAGCCCACACAACACATCCGACTCTATTCCTCAAGGGGCAACCCAAATTTAAAATCTCTTGCCTTCATAAACTCCACTTAGGTAATCAAACAGTCTTTAAACACTCTTAGCCTTTCTAATTCACTACATACTATAATAAAACAAACAAAATAAAAAGCCTACCAAACAAACAGACAAAAAAAGGATTTAAACATTTTTGTATTTGCAGATGAGCATCTGATGTCACATGATTGCAGGGTGGGTATTTTTTATGTACTTCTCAAACCCACCACCATACATCACCCATCTAAATCAAATCATTGCCTATCACAGTGTTTTTAGCAGGGAGCAAATATTTTCTTACTTAGAAGAACATCCACAACCTTTTCTTTTAAAGTAGTTACTTGCATTCAACACAAAGTAGTAATTAAAATTTGTAGAAAGCAGTTTTTAAAAAAATCATATATATATATATAAAGAAATGCTTTTAAAAATTTCTTGCATTCAAGTATTTTTTCTTAGCTGCAAACATGTATTCTGTTGCTTGTTAATTTAGTTTAAATGAAAGTGCACAAACATCATCTCTTTAGTGGAAGGAGAATCTGTGCAAGGACAGATTAGTACATGTAGAAATACAGGTGTTCTAGAGGTAATCGAGTAGCAAAGCCAGTTATGAGTAGTTTTATTCCTCAAGAAAGCAAAAGGAAACAGTTAAGTACAAGTTCAGGTTTAGGGGCATCAAAGGGATTTACACAATGGCATGTTTTCCTTTACTACTTGTAGAGATAAGAGTTTACACAACGAACTCATGCAAACTGAACACTGTTTCCCACAACCTCTTCTCACCACTGCTGTTTATCGCACTTGAAGCCATTCACAGCATTTTTAAGCCTATCAGTAACTAAGTGTTTCTCAGGTAGTGGGAGGAACTTGGCCTGGAAAGAAGCGTAAGCATCTTTTCTATTAAGCAGCAATCGAAGAAATAATCATTTCTATCCAGTTCTAAAGTTCCACAGCTGCTATGATTCTATGATGCTCAGGAACTTTCAACCCCAGGGTCCAAACGAGCGCAAAACGCTTGCTGGCACACACTGACAGCACCTCCCTGCACCAGGAACCTTCACTCAAGCAGCTTAATCCTTCTGCATTGCAAACAACAGCGCACAGCTGAACGGCAGCGCAATGAAACCTAGGACAGAAGCATCGTCAGAAACACTGACAACCAGGGGAGGAGCACCCCCTCCGCGTTTGCACATACCTGAAGTTCACATTTCAGCTGCTGAACCTTCAGTTCTAGTTCTGTTTGTCTCTGCAGGAGATTTATATTCTCCCTTCTGAGCATTTCTTTCTCTTCAGACAGCTTCTGATCTGGTCTTACCTGTGTGAAGCTGGTGTCTGGCACTGAGGTAGAGGTTAGCATTTTTTCCCTTTTAAAAATGAATTAAGAGGAATTAATCAAAAAGAAAAAAACACAAACAAAACCAGACTTCTTTCATGCTACTGCAATTTCAGGGTCCACTGTAATTCAGATCTTCTCCACATCAAATAAGCCAAAGGACTTTAAGGTTAATGTTTTAGATCTATACCCTAAACGTTGTTTTTATAACAAAGAAGAGATGTGAAGTCACGTGTCTCGGAGTACTACAACAGAACTGTACAGCACCAAAGCTCCACATCAACTTCCTCCTCACCTGCATGGCTTTGGCTGCCTCCTAGCTTCTTTCTTTCTCAATTTCCTTTGCAGGTATACCACCCCAAAAGTGCCTGCTGTGCAAACAATTAAAGGACACCAGAATATATAGAAATGCAGAAGAGAATCTGCTGGTTGACCAGGCCAGTCAGGATAGCTTTGTACACAGAAGTATCTTAACACTGGTACCACCAAAAAAATAAATAAATAAATAAGCAGCACACAAACCTATTCCTCTATATGTAACTCGGAAAGTAGGGCAGATCAGAATACCAAAGTACTTCAGGACGAGGCACTTTAAGTTTAGACTTTTTGAAGAGCACCTCATTTCATACTGTTATTTGTTAACAGCACATTAACTTGCCTTAATGATCTAATTGTAAACCAGATCTGGATACCCTGCTGGTACGTGGAAGGGTGTGCCCTCAGGTGAGTCACTAAAATGTTCAAGAAGCTCAAACTACAGAACGTTAGCAAATTCTAAACAAGTTTTTCTGGAGAACACACTAACACCATCTCAACTTTCTGAACGCCAAGTACCATCCTCCCCACCCACAAACATTTCTTTTCAGCAGCCCGTTGCCATGGCAATGCTAGCAACTGTAGTACAAGTCGCTTTGAAAAGATTTCTGACAACAACTGTAATTGCCGACTTACCACCACCTCTTGTCAATGTAATTACAAGTTGCAGAGACACCATTATCCCCTAAAGCTTAATCCCCCTTCAAACTGTGATTGCTGGCTTTATTTCTTATAAATTCACATTTCTTATAAATCCACATTACATTCCCACAAAAAATAAATCAGTAAAATAGGTTTGTCCTGCTAGGTAAGTACTTTTACATTCCACGTTTGTGTCCAGGGAGTTTTTAATAGAGGTAAATAAAGAGGGGATAGCTACAAGAAGTCTTTAGGATAAGCCTATGGAAATAACCACAGATGCTTGAATGAACATCACTGCAAAATCTGCATCTCCTGCAACCTTCACTTTCAATGGAGCTTTCCAGTATCTTTTCCTCTGCTTGCTACCTGCTACCCTTTTCCTTCTTTTTCACAGAATCACCGAATGTTAGGGGTTGGAAGGGACCTGAAAAGATCATCGAGTCCCACCCTCCCACAAGAGCAGGATCACCCACATTAGGTCACACAGGAACGTGTCCAGGTGGGTTTTGAAAGTCTCCAAAGGAGACTCCACAACCTCTCTGGGCAGCCTGTTCCAAGCTCCGTCACCCTCACCATCAAAAATTTTTCCTTATGTTTGCATGGAGCCTCCTATGCTCCAGCTGGCAACCATTGCCCCTTGTCCTATCATTGGATGTCACCAAGAAGAGCCTGGCTCCGTCCTCCTGACACTCGCCCTTTACATATTGATAAACATAAATGAGGTCACCCCCCGTCTCCTCTTCTGCAAGCTAAAGAGACTCAGCTCCCCCAGCTTTTCCTCTAAAGGGAGATGTTCCATTCCCTTAAACATCTTTCACAATCATTTTTCACCATCTTGTGTGAAGATCCATAGTGTTTCTGGAGATGAAATGAGGAAGACCAAGCTATCCAACCAGCAACGCCACTGGTCACTACCAGTGTCCCAATGTCCACCACCACGGCACACAGAGCCACACAGGCTCACAAATACTTCCCTTCCATTAAGCACCGCTATTACTTGATGTTGGAAAGACAGAAATCCAACTCTTATTTTAGATATTTGCCCCTCCATTTTCTCATATACCCACATCTCAGCAGCTAAGTAAATCAGATCACTCATACAGTTGTCTGTGACATGCCACTGCCTTACCTGGGGGCAAACATACGGTTTCCAGCACAATTCTGATTCCTTGTGCCGGCAGTTACTTGGTCAAAACGTCCTCCTGGGGTGTTGCACTGCACAGGATTAGACCTGCTTAGCCACAGGGGAACCAAAGCTTTCGTCTTCCGACGCTGGTTTTGCACGATATCCACTTTTCCCTCCTTCATATCTTTAGTATTTCCTGGAGGTGCACATTTTTCAGCAAACCCTGCCTTGGCCACCTCTTCTCCAATATTTATTTTTTCATCTTCCGCCTGGACAATAATGGTACCATCTTCGTGCTTGGCTTTGTGACATATTCTTATTTTTTTTTCAAAAACCAGGCTGTTCAAGAACTTCTTCCCCTGTAAAATAAAAATACAATGAAGTTGTGTACTGGATGCTGTATATGTTTCACCGAAATCAGCCACCCTTCTTCTAAAAAGAGGACGTGTTTAAGACCAAAACCCAAAGAGCTGTACAAATAAAACTTATGTTTAACACATTTATTCTGACACAATGTTGTATCTGTGTAACTACAACTATATCTGATCTACTCACTCTAAATGCCAGACTGGACCTCCAACACCAATAGCTCACCCTCAGTGTTTAGCTTTGAAGAATTCAGTATCATTTACAAGTGACAGAAGTCCAGAGTCCCATCAACTCTCAAGAGAAGTTGGTGACCAGATTATCCAAGTCTTTTAGAGGTACCAGACCAACTACCTAACAATATGATTCAAAATTATATGAAAAAAAATTCTGAATGATTACATTGTTTAATAGTCTTTCAATAAGTGGTCCAGAATTTGAAGATTATGTGTAACTACCTTACTGAAACTACTCATTTAGACACTGGGAAATGCCGAAATTGGCAGCTATCAGTTTCATCAGTAACATCAAAGAAAAACAGTTTTGAAAGACTGAGGAATGCACTAAAGACCTTCACAAGACAGAGAGAAAGTTTTAATAAAAGGGTTTTTTTCCTTTTTGCCCCATCACTTCTGAAAATAATTTGGTTTTGCTGAAAATTAAGAATGGAAGAGATGGGGCCAGGAAAGCTACACAGAGCAAGCAAATAAAGTTTTAGCTCCAGCACCAAGGATTGTGGGGTTTTTTTAAAACAGAACAACAAACAACAAAACACACACAAAACACCTACACACAAAACAAAACCCCAGGGAACTGAGAACAGCGATTTTCATCTGACATATGTAATCACACTAAGCAATGTCCATAGGACCACAAGAACGAGCCCATACACACGAGGTCTCAGGATTTCCTCTAAATGAGAGGGACAGGACAAGGCAAGCAGGACAAGCCGCTTCCTGCCTCCTCCTCCAGCAACTGCTGTTCCCAAGCCACCGGTGCTGGTGGAGCTCGGGCAGCATCGGTGACAAGCCTTGATTCAGAAGTGTGCCGTTAAGACGGCAAGAGGTGTTCCAGAAAGGGAGACTGCCACTAGCAAAGCTCAACCAAGGGTCACCAGTGTCAGTCAGAAGGGCTCAAAGCTTCTGCCAGTCCCGCTGACATCAGCTCCTGAGCCCTTCCCATCCACTGCTGGCTGGGGTGGCCGCTCACATTCACCTGCTACCCTCTCTTCGAACCAAAAGCTTGTGCAGTATTCAGGTACATGGTATTGAAGCAGCTCACAGATGTTAGTGAATTTATCACCAGGTTTTGTGATCAAGGGAGCTATTTTTTCCCCTTCTGCAGGGAAAGAAACAGAGGTACTTTGATTCCTCAGTGTTGGGTCAGCCAGAAATAGACCTGAGGCTCCGAAGATGGCAAAAGTATGCTCTAAAAATCACCCCCCAGCAAAACCTGAACTGTTTTTGACAAAACCATTTTAGTTTCTAGAGGATGCTCAGGGCAACAGATCAGACAACCCTCCCCAGCATGCCCTGTCTCCACAGTGAAACACTCAGCTCTTAAAAGACTCCTTCTGATGACACTGCTGGTATTTGGCAGCATCTGTTACAGATCCCACCATCTAAACGCTTTAAAATCTGTTACTCACCTGGTCAAACATGTTTAAGTTCTGATCAATTGGTATTTGCAGTCCCCAGAGCCTGTACTTCTTGGCGACACTCGGACACTGCAAGTTTGGTGGAATTTCAACTATGTCTGATCTACTCAGAACCTCGGAATTTCCATAGTCAATGTACAGTACCTGACACTGCAACAACAATACAAAATATAAACCAGGAGAGGTCACACAATCCTCCTGCAGAAATAGGCACTGACAACTACTGGAATACAAGCACTTTACCACACATTCATACTGCAGAGGTCGGAATCTTCCATAGTAAACCTAGACACCCTTCAGAGGAAGGAAGAGAGTTCGAGAAATCTCTTATGTTGGCACCTGTCAAAGCTTAGCAATAAAACTTGAAGTAATAAACCAGATCTTTGATGGCAGCTGGTTGGTTTTGGGTTTGGTTTTTTTGTTTGGCTGGTTGAGGTTTTGGGTTGGTTTGATTTTTTGTTTGGCTGGGGTTTTAGGCTGGGTTTTTTGGTATTTTTTTCCTCTCTAAGGGCTACAGTTATGAAACAATATAGAAGACTTTCTTCAATGGACAGATATGTAATCTAATGTTTCCATGCCAACCAGCCTGTCCAGAAATTATCATTTTTAATAGAAACTACTAGCCTTCTGCATCAGCCTAATGCTGATTAAAAACTCTTTCAGGTCATTTGCATCAGTGCTAACATGTCACACAAAGGCTGACATTTACACCACTCAGAAGTTTTGAAATTAAACTACATTGCTTAACACTTAACTACAACTCATCAACCTCTTTATCAAGAGGTGGAAACAGCACTTCAAGACATGTTTTGCCAGTCTTTTCATTAGCTTTTGTCACAATTACAGGTCACTTGAACCTGTGTCCCACATGGATCTTCACTGTGTTTAAATGCATTTACACAGTAAGTTTCTAAAAGAGGAGCTGCATTTTTTCCTATTATCCTGCATGTAGAACTGATATACAATCAATATCTTTAAAAAAAAAAAAAAGGTTCTTGCCTTTTCATTGTTGATTACTTGCTGTATAACACATCTGTACCAACACCTATCTTCAGAAAAACAGCCTCCATAAATCTGGAAATTAGAGGGAAAAAAGAAAGATCAATAACAACATTCTGAAAATATAAGTGTACATCAAAAAGGGATTTGTGATATATTACAAAACTCATTTTCACCTTCTACCATAATTATCCCAAACAGCAGTAGGAAAACAAAGTACTGCATTTGATATTCTCTCATTAAAATATATGCTAATGTTTCAAAACCATAATCCCGTACTCAAAATACAACAGCCCAAAAAAAATTTTGCAAGAATTAGAACTAGAAATTCTGCAAGAGCTACAAAAATCCCAACATTTTACACACTCTTGCAGCTTTTCCCTTAATGTGTTACTACGTTTTATTGACACAAACAGCTTAGTAAGCCCAACAAAGGAACAGGCCAGTCACACCACAACCATGCTGGGTTTGCCCTTGGTGCACTTTTTTATTTAAGAAGAATGTAAAAGGTAATCTACCTGCACATACCAACAGTTTAAAGCTTATTTTGCAAAAAGCCATCAGTAGCTCACAGAAAAAACCACAAGTTGCCATCACTCTTTGTATGCCTTGTTATCCTCTGAAGAGTACTTTGTCCAGTGCATTTAACATTACAGGGTTTTGTCAGATATTCTGCACTTTTGGAGGTGGAGCAAAGCATCGCTTCTCTGAAAAAGCACTGCTCCTGTTAAAGGTAACCCATAATGTATAGTGGACAAGTAAAGAGCATACAGTGCTCTGTATATTAACCTTCTTGTAGTATTTCCTGAACATTAGAAAATAACCTATGGTTGCATCATTTAATTGAAGTCTGAAGTGCAAAAAGATTTAAACTTGCTCACACAAAAGAAGTGTTTTTCTTTAGGAAACCCAGAAGTTCTTAAAGAGATCTTAAGAGCAAATAACCCACAGGATAATCAAAGACCAAGAAAATACCTAAAGAAAATGGTCACATGGAATTAAGAATTTTACATCCAGATGAAACACAATCTCCACATGCACACAACCTACTCACCTTACTAAAATCAAGCTTGCCAAAAACTGCGTTAGCCCGAGGACAATCTTCTGCCAGCGCACAACTTAACTGGAAGAGTTCTTTACACCTACTGACATCCTACGAAGCGCGGAGAGAAGGTATGAGTTATTAACTGTCACTTTCAGTAGATGCTTGATGACTTTTAACGGCCCAAAATTAAATGCAAACAGTTCCACTGATGTTGAGACAAGTATTTCTCCACCTTAAACTTTCAACCTTTATCAGGTATTTTAGTTGCATTTGTAGGTCTGCTCTCATTGCCTTCTAAAAATGAATGAAGCTGATCAGGGGCAGGAAATGTACCTCAGAATAGTAGTTTGCAACAAATGTTTTTTAACAGATTAATTACCAGCTTCCACAAAGAAGTATGTGGATCTTATCAATCCTTCCTCACAAATTTGGTTATGTATTTGGTGTTCTTTTTCTTTCTCTTCTTAATACAAGGAAGCAACAGCTCTGGCATGCCCCTTGTTCTCTTTACATGCAAGACTTGGGGTTTGGATTGCCTGAGACAAGCAGAGTCTTTCCAGTTACAACTTGGTATCTGAACTACTGTAAAACTGGGTCAATTCCAATAACATGGTATTTATTAGACAACATTCTACTCCTAATTCAAAGGAAAGGATCCAGAGCTCAGAAGAGGAAGGAAAACACTAGCGCAACTAAGCAATTTGATAACCTTTAAAATACACTCCTAACTTTTGTACCTGACCATATTAAACAAACCACTTTGAGTCTCAGAACCTCAGGGTAAGAACATAAAGAATTACCTATGACTACAGATTTAAAAATCCATTTATTAGGAGAAGCTATTCCATAAAGAGAATGAGTAAAGTTTAGTCCCCTTCCCTAAATATGACAACTGGCTGAAAGTCACACGTTTTGCTTAATATGCGCACACCAATTAGCCAGCAGACCAAACAAAAAGGCAAGCTTTGGTGCTCCTTCTGCATTTTCCCCTCTCCCTGCTGCACTTCCCACATGACTGAAAACTGTCTATTGTTTTGAGTGGGTCGGTTGGTTTGGCTTTTTTCCCCACACTCTCCCCCCTCGCTTAACACCCTCCTGATTATCTACACAAAACTTAAAAAGGACCCAGCATCTGTGAATCATCTCCATCTCCGAGCTTCACTGAAGTCGTCTCAGATTCTCAGCTGTTAGTGAATATACCCCCAGCAGAGCTCCAGCTGCCTCCTACAGAATTCTTCAGTCATTAATTCTCTGTATTTTATTTTTTTTTTTGGTCTACCAGATATACAAGAAATCACAACTACAATTAAAACAGATGAACAATCTTTTTTGATATCTCAGAAAAGAATAACAGATTTCAGTTTAAAAGGGAACAACAGTACTTATAATTCTGAAATCTAAATTTATTTTTAACACCATTCCCATTTCTACAGAAACTTGTTGGGAAGGGGGGAGAAGAGCCATTAAAATCAAACAGTTCTCTGAATTCACCTGTGCCCAAAATGTTACAGCATCTTCAACGTGGCAGCCCACAACATCTTCAACTTGAGAGGAAAGAAAANCACGTGTTCCCGCTCCCACCGCCAACACCCTCCGCCACCCCCGCGCATGCGGCCGCGGCCCTGGCCCCCGGCGGCTTCTTCAGCGCTGCCCGCCCAGGCCGTGCCTTTCTCGGGGAATGGGGGAGGCGAGAGGGCGGTGCTAGGGAGCTCCTGCCCGCAAGCAACCCCGGTCTGGCACTCGTAGAGGCCGCGAGGGCCCTGTGGAGCCTGTAAGCACCGGGCTTTTTCGGCCAATCTGTAACTGGATGCCCAGCTGCCTCCTTCAGCACAGAAAAGGGTGATGATCACTGCATATTGAGCCTGGCTTCGAAGCATGAAGGAAGCAGCAGCCGGGAGGCTCCTGTATTGATAGTACAAGCTAGAACATACGNTTTTTTTTTTGGTCTACCAGATATACAAGAAATCACAACTACAATTAAAACAGATGAACAATCTTTTTTGATATCTCAGAAAAGAATAACAGATTTCAGTTTAAAAGGGAACAACAGTACTTATAATTCTGAAATCTAAATTTATTTTTAACACCATTCCCATTTCTACAGAAACTTGTTGGGAAGGGGGGAGAAGAGCCATTAAAATCAAACAGTTCTCTGAATTCACCTGTGCCCAAAATGTTACAGCATCTTCAACGTGGCAGCCCACAACATCTTCAACTTGAGAGGAAAGAAAAATATATATATATATTAAATCTCAAATGTGATTTAAATAAAGATTGTGGGTTGTGCGGTCTTTTTTTCAGTCGGTTTGAAACCACCTCACATTACCTTTGTCATAGTCTGTGTCTCCATCCATGACAATGGATTCTGAAATATGACAAGATATCTCCAGTTAGAAGAGAAGCAAAGGCGCTGGGGCAGCGGCCCGTGGCACAGGTGGGTACGCGAAACACCCCTCGCAGGCCCAACCCGCTTGTCGTCGCCCTGGACACTTCGCGGGTTCGCAAGAGGCTCCCGCTCGCCGATGGCCTCAGCCCTGCCCTTTCCCCTCACGCCGCCAAAGCACACGAACTCCTTTCTTTAATGAAAAACGCTCTATTTTTTTGACGCCGTCACTTCCCGCCAGCAGAGCCGTGTCCCCTGCTCGCCGCGCAGCCCCGCTTCCCCGGNAGGTTCCTGGTCTGGCAGGGGGGTTGGACTACATGATCTTTCAAGGTCCCTTCCAACCCCTAACATTGTCTAAGTCTGTGATTCTGTAATTTGCAATTTTCCTGTTTTAATAGGAGAATGAAAATTGATGATGTCGTTAGCGAGGTATCAGTGCCAGCATCACACAGGTGACATGTGACAGCTGAGCCTGGGACTCTCCCTAAGGAGGTAGCGGAAGGAGCACACGGGCTTTGTGCCCATGCACAGGTACAGCAAATGTAAAATGAGAGGTAAAACCAGTGTAAAGCAAATTACAACTTAATCTACCAGAAGACAAATGCTAAGGGCTCCAAAGCAAGAGTAGGCTTCTAGACAAAAGTAATATCTTTTATCATGAAAAAAGCCCAAGCAGGTACACCTGCACAAAGTCCTTTTGACCGGAAAACCTTTGTTGCTGTTTTCACTTATATTTGTGCTAAAAAAAACATACTATCACTACCTCCAAAGTTGTCTCTCCTCAGGCCCCATGGCTATGACAAAAGTACCGCTAGAAACTCCAGGGACATACAGACACGAGACCTGCAAACCATTTAATATGCACAGCATGCTGTAAAGACACTGACAACTTGACAAAGCAATTCCACACGGATGCCGTTAGTGGCTGTGAATTCACACATCACGTTCCCTTGCCTCCCAAACCTGAGACACAGACGCGGTTTATATTTAGTATCAGAGAAGCACAGAATGGGAAGCAGCCCCTTGACCTCTGCCTAGGAGCACTGACCGATCTGTACTATCGGAAATAACCAAGGATGAATAGATGGTTTCCATAGGATGAGTAGAACTAGTGTAAAAATGCTGTTCTACGCTCTAGAAATGTTAGAATAATGGTAAAATATTGATTTGAAAGCCAGCTATTAAAAAAAAAAAAGTGTTTAAGCCTTGTCCAAGACCTATGCAATTAGGCTTTAACAGTTCGCAGCACTCGTGTGTATGACAGCAAACCATTTCCCCCGCGCCAGATTCCTTGGATTAGAGTCGGAAATGGTTAATGCATCTAGCCGAACGACAGATATACACCCACAAATAAATCATAGAGATGAACCGATAACGTTTCCGTCCCACGATGTTATGTTCAAAGTCCATGACTGCTCTCAGGAAAACAAACCATCAACAAGGACATGTTAAAGTGAGCTCTTTAATGACCACTGTGAATGGCAAACGTACTAGAGTTTGGTCTCTGCTTTTACCTTCACAAAAGTTTTTCTTATTAATAGAAGTAAAAAGAGATTTTTCAATAGAATTGGAGGTTGCAATTTTGATCCTACAAAATTATGAGGGTTTTCTAAGGTAAGAATAAGAGCGATTCCAGTTAAGTGCTACTTTCACTTAAGACATGACGTGTCCGCTTTTCACAGCCAGCAACATTATGGGATTATTGTACCTGTATTTTTCATGTACAGATTTGAATAAAAATTCTGAAAAAAAGTACGACGAGTACCAAGAAGTCAAAAGTACTAAGGCAAGTATGTTTCTTCTACTTGGACATCATCAGCATGGAGTGAAAAGTGTTTAGAACTAAGCAATACTTGATGCAATTGACATTTTTATGATCCCACCTGTCTTCCAACTAAAAATAAAATATCATGAACTAAATGTAACAACTTTTTCGTATAATTTAAGTGGAAATGTTAAATAAATTTAAGCATACTTTTTTTAAAAATTTACTTTGATAAGACCAGTCCATGACGATCAAAGTACAGTTTAGTAAGACTGAATTTGGCAAATATTTAAAACTGACAAGTATGCTTGAAAAGAAATTCAGTAAAATAATTCAATAAAAATCCAGTATTTCCTACAAGCTGTAGGAAACACAAAATACAGGTTTTTCATAACTATTAAAACCTCTGTCTAAAACAGGATGTTGCTGTAAGAAACCTCATCTGTGACATGCAGACATACATTTCCAGAACTGCATTCCCTAATGGATATAGCCACAGGGATAAATATGGAAATAGAATAAACTTCTGCTATTCAGCTTGTAATAATCTCTCTGAAGACTGAACTAAAAATATTTTTTCTACATTTTTATTTACCATTTTTTACATTTATTTGTTTCTTGTAATTCTGTCGTGAAATCCCTGTTTACTTACTTGTGAGAGGAAGTAGAGGATGTGTAGAAATGATTGCTACTTAGGACCAGAAGAGGGAGCTCAAATTAATTTTTTTATTTATGAAGTTAAAGCAGTATGTAACAGTGGAGAATTTAAAGGTACTTCTAAAGCATTCTTTAGACACTTTGATATATTATACATTTCAGGTAACAGATTAACCTCGCTGACTGGCATCTACAGTGCTGGCAGTATAGGTCAGAGTTAAGGTAAATTACTTTTTATGATCTTTGAATTTAGGCAGAGGAGACTTCCATGCCCCTTGCTCAGGTTTGAGGCGCCTCCATCAGTCGTTTTTCAACTTGCACACACTCCCAAGAACTCCCCTTCCCTCCCACAGCTGATATTGGAACAAACAAGCAAGCTGCCCTGCCCCAGATGTGTTCAACTTTACCTCCTTACCTCTTTCTGTCTGCCCATCAGGCACACAGAGGCATTCTCTCTGGTGCTAATCGCAGCTTTGTAAGCTTCTCCCAACCCTTGCTATAAAGTCTCCCTGCACACGTAACACCTGCAGAGGTTTCAATCCAAGAGACATCTTCAGGTATTTTTAAGGATGCATCAACTTACACCCTTCTGTTTTCAAAGGAGACTAACAAAGTTAGCTCAGGCTTTGCTTCCGACTCCAAAACTGCAGCCTCTACCAATTATTCTGCACCAAGCCCTTGCTGTGCTGTTTCACAGATTTAAACCACCACATAAAGTTACCAAATTTTAAATTTCCCCATCGCCTACCTTTAACACAACATATGTTCCCACAGCTGTGAGTATGGACAAAGAACCCAGAAAAGCCCACCTCCCTTCTTGAAGGACTCAGTCTGTGTTGGATTAGACGTGATGAAAGAGAATCTGTTGGGTAAGTAAGTTTCTATCAAACACTATATAATTATTTGTTTCCATGCATATCCATTTCCAGTTAATGTTTTCAGAACTTTATGTAATCTGGGATAAGGTACACAAGCAGGATCCCCTCAAGAAGCCAGAAGTACAGGTGAGCAATGGGTGGGGAAGCGTACGCAACTTCACGTGTAAAAAATATTTGTATGTTGGCAAGCACAGAGGCTAGAGAAGTGTGAGAGGAGGGCATGTCTGAATTACATGTAAAGGCAACAAAATCAGTAGAAAGAAAGAAAAAAAAGAAAGATTAAAATGGCAATATTAACAGAATAAATCCCACCAAGTAAAAATCCATGAACAAGATAAGCTCTAAGGATTCTGCAGACAAACTGCATCATAAAAGTCTAAGAATAAGACATATATTTTCTACAGTGTAATACTTAAACACACAGGTATTCTCTCTGATCTTAACAGTTCTGTAAATAAATATCATTTTCTATTCTCAAAGGAATATCTGTATAACAATTTGGGAGATTAGAAATGCATTGATTAAAGTACCTATTTGATTACAACAAGATAATTAAAAATTAATTTTGGCAATAGACCAAAACCGCAGAATGAAGAAATGAAGAAAGAAGCAGACACAGCAAAAACTACTCTTCAATACGACATTTAACACCGTGCCATATAATAAATATTTCTTTATTAAGCTCATGGCTTCTTCAATGGCCTTGGACTTCTCTCTTTCTGTTCAGCAGCCTTCTCGTTTTTCAGCTGTAACAAAGAAAGACACCAACAGCGGCTCAGGCATTGATTTGCAAGTCGGTCAGCAATACAGTTACAGCTCTATATCCAGTCACAAATTTCCCAGAGTGATGTACACAGTGGAGAGAGCGACAGATCATTAATAGCCCAACCTTGCATCGCTTACTTTTTTATCACAGGACAAAGGAGTACTTCCAGAGCTCTGCAGCTCCTTCCCTATTCAAATCGGGGCTGCCATTATTTCTGATGAAGGCACTCGGGTGTTTATGTATCCCTCAAGGCCAAAGTGCCTCACAAATGTTCATGGGTTTATCTTTATGTCAATGCAAGGTAAATAAGTTTTACTACAGCCATGTAAAAGACACAGACAAAGCAGCAAGCACAAAATCACACTGGAAGCTTCTTGCTGAGGTAGATGCTAAGGCTCCATCTCAGTGTCTCCTCACTGACCCACAAGGCTATATTTTTCTTCCTCTTGTAAGATTTTTTTCTTCCTCTTGTAAGATTTTTTTCTACACGGTAGGCTCTTACAGCACAGTACGACTCACCAACACATAGACATTTAACTCTGCCATTGTGTAGTAAGACTATTAATCAAAACAAAGATATCTGTTGGGTTTAGAAGCAACAGTTGTTCTCAAGTATTATTACATTAGTGAATGAAATTCTATTTAGAACAATTATGGAAAATTCCATGCATCCCTTTTATATCTCATCTAACCTAAGATATCACAGTGCTATCACAAATGCAAGGGAAAATAAAATACTTTTAATACGCGCTTTTTTTTTTCCCCATAGTGTCAAAAGGAAGCAAGGTCACAGTCCTGGTATAGGTGTCTACAAAAGAACTCACTGCTAAGCAATCCTATTGGTGGTCTACACAGGAATTCATTCTAAAACATTTTTCCATATTTGGAGGCTTGAGGTTAGTACCTGAAATCCCTACTATGTTTTGCAAAGAAAATAAAATCTTGGGGGGAGGGCGAGAAATGTAGCAATTTGGATTTGATAGTAATACGGTTTTGCCTATAAACTGATACTGTATTTGTAATATCTTACCATGTTTTGTGATGATTTCCAAAACAAAGAAGATTATTTTAAATTTCACAAAGCTAGAACAGCTTTCTCCTTAACAAACACCTTGTTGCAAGCAGCAAGCATAACGGCAGCTAAGGTTTTGAAAGGTAATTATGCAACATTGCCTTACAAAACAATTCATAAATCATTGAGACAGACTTCCAGCTGACATGGTGGAGCTCAGGAACTAATGTGGGGAAAGAACAGGTATTTAAGCATCTAAGTAACCTACATTGCAGGGTATTTAAATTTAAGATGGTGGGATAGAGGAGGCACCCCTAAGGGGGCAATTCAGGTATCTAATTCAGATGTAGCCCAACTACACAGACGTTCCTAAGGAAAAGAACATCATAAAGTTTTATAAATGAGGTAGCATTTATATGACTCCTAAATGTCACAGGTGCCTTTCTGTGAGTCTGCTTTGCTGTGTCTTTTTGTCACATATAAAATACTTGGGGTTTTCTGTAAGAGAGAATTGCCTCAACAGAAATCTGCCCAGTTAAGGTAAATACCATTCCAGACATGACTGATCTCTGAAATTCTGCAATAGCTCGTAACTGTGTTTAAAACTTTAGTTTAAGAAACTGGTGTTTTCACAGAAAGAGAATAAATGATATAATGCATTTATATGCCCTTTAAATCATACATAGTCTTTTTAAGACATCATCTTGTGAAAATATATTTGAATTAAGCAATAAAAGTAGTAACTTGCCTGTTCTTGATAACATTTTTCAAAGTAAGCCATGTCATCTTCTTCTGAATGCTTTCTATGAGAAACTTCTCTTGTGGCACGAGAACTACCTGAAAAAAAAACAAGACAAAACAAAACCTTTTTTCATTAATAACAGTTGCTATTCCATTAATTCTGTTTTACATTTGGCAAAACATGTTTGAAATGAGAACTCAGCTTTATAGGCGAGTAATAAACCCCAGCAATTGGCACCAGCTCTTGTAACCTCTTTAGTCTAGGCTAGCAGCTATTATAAATAGTTTGGGAGTGCCAAGTTCAACAGTTATATTCATTCCTACGTTTTTATACTAAATAAGGGACATAAAATAAGTATGCAGAAAATAAGATGCAGAAAAGACCTTCTGGCAGAAGGCAGTTGCACAGGATTGTGCTGGATATGTACGATCCATTCAGATATGATGAGCTTCTAGTAGGAATTAAAAATCTAAAAAACTGATCCAGTGATTAAGGGACATAATTAATGGGGAAGATACCAAACACTGGAAAATAAATCATTAGAGTCAAAAAGCACATCAGGAGCAAAAATAGCAAGCAGTAACAAAATACTTGTTCTAAGCATTTCAAGTACATGAATGTTGTACTAGCTTTTCACGTAACAGGGCTTCAATACTCATTTTAAAGTTTAACATTCATTTTAGCCCTCATACATAAAACCAATTACTTTTATATTAAATACTTTTTAGAAAACAGCATTATCCTGCTAAAACAGCACCTGCTATCTGTGAGATGGTTTGAACAGAACTAGAAGGTCCCTGAAATGCTTCTAGAAATGGGTGATCCATGAGGGATTCTAAAAGCTCAGCAGAAGGAGCCCTTGTTAGAAAATAAGTTCAGTGAAAACAAAAATTAACTTCACAAGATTTATTAAGAACATATATGACGGGGTCAAAACAAGGCTACAGATTCATGTCTACAACACTCAGTGCAGACCCCATCATCTTGAGTTAACAAAAGCATTACAGATGGTGGCTTCCAAAGAAATTAAAAGCTTTGTTTCTTTAATTACTACAGCTATGCTATAACTGCAGAAATGAAATTCAGAAAAATTCAGGAAACCAGATCAGAATTTAAAAAAAGAAATGAGTACATGGCAATTAGAAATAAAACAGTATTTCAGGACAAAATGTGTCTGTTACCAAATGACACAAAAATCACAGAGCAGCAGAGGTAACACACCTATCAAAAACAGAGTTCTACATGTGACCTCCTTTTTTTTTTTTTTTTTTTATGCTGAACAGCTATTAACCTTTGAGTTTGGAAAAAAAAATGCTGTAAATGTATAACCAAGAAATACCTGGGCACGGAAGTATTAAGAGAAAAACAGAAGGTACAGATTTCTTTCTAAAAGATATGCTCAACCTCAACCAGAATCTACTGGGCTGAACACCAGAATTGTTGATAAAGGTTTTTTTAATCCAACAAGATGTTCATAGTGGTCTCTTCACACCTAAGGACTGCTAGAAAAAAATACAACCCTAAGTCCTACTCTTACCAATCCAGTTTGCCATCAGACTTTGGAAATCTATGTTGAATTAGTACTTTTCAAAACTACTTAGCTGGAGAATTAAAGTTTCCTCTCAGGTCAGTTGCACTTACCTACTCCACTGTCATCCAGTCTCATGTAGCCTTCTGCTAGTGAACTAAAACCAGTCAGTCCTCCCATGGCAGCGTAAGGAACATCCTGCCCCACAGGCTTTCCCTGGGCTAAGCGCTCCTCTTTAGTTTCCACGACAGTTTCATGAGCATAGGTTGGCTGACCACATGCACAGGTAAAGCAGCTATGAAAGCCTGAACACTTGGAGCCTAATTAACAAATGAATAAGTGTAATGAGTGAGATGATGATGGAATTTATATTCCATTGCAGACAAAACAGTGTTTTCCTAAACTGATCTTGTCAAAAACTAGAGTTGCTTCACTACAAAAGCATCCAGCTATAATGAAAACACTGAATAAACAGAGGAGAAAGGATGAATATGGAGATTAGATCATAGGCATTGTCCAGTCTCAGGGTCTCATTCAGTCATCGTTTGAGTATCTCCGAGGATGGAGATTCCACTTCTCAAGCAGCCTGGACTAATGTTGGTCTTCTCTCGGAGCAGACATTTCTTTCCTAGCATCTAATTGGATTTCCTGTATTGCAATTTGTGTCCATTGCGCTTAGTAACACCCTTCTCTAGCCCTCCCCTGACAAAAAATAAAAAGCAAAAAAATTCTGTCACTGGGTGAAGAAGACAACCTGGCAGCACTTTGACAGTATTATCTCCAAAGGTGCAGCACGTGTCAATGTTGCACGGCCAGAAAACTTCAAATCACAATTTATATGTCTTCTACAATTAGCAAAATTGTCTCAGTAGTAAACAGTCATAGAGTTCTTACTCTGTGTTTGGTACAGAATAAAGTATATACTATACATAAAGTGCAACAACAGTATTTTTTCAATTATCATTTATCTATCACATTAGGTTTATACAAAACGGGGCTAGACTAATACCAGTACATTAAAACAACACAAGTCCAAAATAAGAGCAAGTCTTGGCACTTCTGTGTGTAATCTGTGAAGCCCTCAGGAGCGTCAGGCATTTTTTGGAAACACTAGGAAAAGTGCATAATGTAAATGATTATTAAAACCATCTTGTTCTAAGGATTCAATCTGAATCATCCCGTTGCACATTTAAGACTTTCACCTTACTTAAAGCAAATTCTTGACAGGCTGTCATATAAATATTTTATGTTTTGTTCTGTGGGATATGATTCTCATCCAGCAAAAGCTGTTTATGTTTTTTCCTGTACAAATTAGACAGATTTCATGAAGGAAATTTACTAACAGTACAGAACTCTAGCATAAAAAAAAAGAAATCTTCAGTTTATGTAATTAGAGGTTTCAAACTAAAACATCTTGATGCATTATTTATATTCTAGAGTTAAAAATCACTGCTGTTTCATTACAATAATTTTGAACAACTGAAGAAAAAAAGATTCATCTTAATGCCTTCTCAAACTTTTCGCTTGAAACTCCATCCTCATTTGCATTTCTGGACCAAAGTCTGCAGTCTTGGGAAGTGCTTTGTTAGCGTGCTAACAATAGTACTATTTGGGAACAGAGCGCTGCTTCCTATTGAGTTGAGAAAAAATAAAAAAATACATTCAGCTTATATTCAAGCAGGCAATAGAGGAATGGAGATCAACACTTCTCTCTCTCGAGCTACCAAGTTCACGTAGGGAAGTCACGTGCGTGCAGCAGTGGAAGTGACAAAGCGCAAACGGGGTGCTTTCCTACTGCCTGAATTTCAGTGGCTCTCTCCATCTGTACCTCACCGAATCATTCAGAAAATCACATGACTTGGGGAAGCTAAGAATGTAACCCTCCCATGCCAAATCATAAAGTCAGAGAATCATAGAATAGTGGGGGTTGGAAGGAACCTCCAGAGATCATCTAGTCCAACCCCCCTGCCAGAGCAGGATCACCCAGAGTAGGTCACACAGGAACAGATCCAGGTGGGGTTTGAAAGTCTCCAGAGAAGGAGACTCCACAACCTCTCTGGGCAGCCTGTTCCAGGCTCTGTCACCCTCACAGTGAAGAAGTTTCTCCTCATGTGGAGATGAAACTTCCTATGTGCTACCTTATACCCGTTATTCCTCATCCTATTACTGGGCACCACTGAAAAGAGTCTGTTCCCATCCTCTTGACCCCCACCCCTCAGATATTTATAGACATGAATAAGATCCCCTCTCAGCTTTCTCTTCTCCAGACTAAACAGACCCAGTTCTCTCAGCCCTTCCTGACAAGAGAGATGTTCAACTGCCTTAATCATCCTCGTAGCCTCCGTTGGACTCTCTCCAGTAGACCCCTGTCTGTCTTGAATAGAGGAGCCCAAAGCTGGATCCAGTATTTCAGGTGTGGTCTCGCCAGGGCAGAGTAGAGGGGAAGGAGAACCTCCCTATACCTGCTGGACACATTTTTCTGTGGCTCTCTTGGCCACAAAGGCACATTGCTGTCCCCTGGAGAACTTACTACCCACTAGGACTCCAAGGTCTTTCTCCATGGAGCTGCTTTCCAGCAGGATGACCTCTAATCTGTACTGGTGCCTGGTGTTATTCCTCCCCAGATCCCTCCTCTACACTTGTCCTTATTGAACTTCATGAGGTTCACCTTTGCCCAGCTCTCCAGCCTGTCTAAATGTCATTGGATAGCAGCACAGCCTTCTGGTGTGTCAGCCACCCCTCCCAGATTCGTATCATCAGTGAACTTGCTGAGGGTCCCCTCTGTCCCCTCTTCCAGGTCGTAGACGAAAATACTGAACAAAACTGGACCGACTGGCAACGTCTTCCTTAGTCAAGGACCGAAATCTCCATCGGTGACAAGTGCAGCACATCCCTGCGGCTCTGGGCAGAACACAGATCCCTACCAACACTGTCCCTTTCAAATTTCCTAGCAAAGAAGGCTGCAAGCCCAGCAGTAACTTACAGGAGTTGCAGGAAAATCCAGGTGCTGCGTGGTGCTGATCAGCAAAGTGTTTGCATCTACAACGGATGGGCTGGGTGCCATTTAGAGGGACGTAGCGGTAGGACTGGCACGGACAGCGGCTCGCTCTACAAGGCACACGAATAGGACGGTCTTTGGGAAGCACTTCGTAGTCCGTTTTGTGTTGTTTATACCTAAAACAGGCAAAAAAAATAGTAACTTTTATAACTTTGCTAGTATTTATCAGAAAACTGAAAGGCTTGCAATTTATCTTACAAGTTCGATTTTGAAGTATCTTTAATTATATTAATTACTGCTGTTAATTTTCAATTAAATGCGTAGGATCAGGTGCTTTCACATCCATTCATTACATAGATATCACACATCCTTACATTTCATTTTGACAGCACTATTAGAACCAATCTGATTGATCTACAATAACCTGACCCTTAAAGCTGAGTTTCTTGTGGACTACAAAATCATTTTGGTCTCCCAAAAATGTTTGCCTGAGGTTTAAATTTAAGAACAGTTCTTACAAACTAAAGCCTTATTTTCTCAACCCTCAGACCTTAAATTAACTTGTCTGTACTGTACTGTATCTGGAAACATGTTATATTTTCCTGATTTTAAAAAATACAACAGTTCCAAAAAAAAAAATTAAAGGATTCCTACCGGTGAGTACAAAAGCACAGCGTCTCTGGTCCCACAAGCTTACAGTCCATGCCAGTTGGTGACCTCCAGCTCACATACAACCTGTTCTGTAACCGAATTGGTAATACTTTTCTCTTGTACTCCTCATATTCCTCAGGGGTAAAGAGCTTTCCTCCATCATCATCACCTACAATTCTGTAAGCATGTCATAAAAAAAAAAATAAATAAAATAAATTAAGACAACGGAAGTAGGTTTCTCGAGATATTTTTTTCCAATAATATATAACAACACTTTTGACGTAAATGCAAAAATAAAATCTGTCATAATACTAGTGATTTCTTAATTCTAGTGACACATTTAACAGAACTACAGCTGAATTTTAGAGAATTTTGTGACTAATATTCTTTTAAAAAATTTGCTCTGACAGACTGTAAACCCAGGTTGTATGAGAGAAGGAAAAAAATTAATAAAGCAAACTTTAATAAAGGTTCACATCTTTCAGTTACTATTTGTTGGGTGTGCTAAAACATACTTGAATGAGCGATTCTTTGTCGAATATTCTGTGGATTTGTACATTACCTGTACTGCACAACACCAGACTCAGGTGTCAACCCATCACTGTCTTGTACGTCAAGCCAGCTGATACCCACTGAAATCAGTGCACAACCACTCCTGTAAGAAATAACCACCGTGCCTACTACCTCTGGTGTTTTACTCGACGTTTTCCTAAGATGACATTGCAGTAGAATGCCAGAGTTGACGTTTATTTTTGCTCAAGATCAACTCTTCAAGAGGAACGATGCTGAGATTAGCAAAGACAGGAGTATGTTGTAAGGGTACGCCTTTATACCCTGCAGTACCCAACGGTCGATACACGAAACCCGGCGTCTCCTTGGCAGAGCTGCCACCACACCCTCTCCGCCCGCTCACACCGGCGTTGCCGGACGCTCAGGCCCGGCCCTCAGACACGGTGCGGTCCTTCGCCGGCGGACTCTGGCGGTTGGCGCCCTGGGTCCGTGTACCGAAGGCCGGACTCTTCCTGCCGCTGCCTCCGCCGCCGCCCCAGGCCAGGGAGCCAGTCCCGCTCCGCCGAGAGCCGCCCTCAGGCACCTTCGCGGAGCTAGTCCCGGCACTTCCCATTTCGCCCACAAACGGCCGGGGAGGGTGGAGGAAAGAATGTGACACAACGAAGCCGCCGCAAACCCCGAGGAGGCGGCTTTAGGACGGCGGGAGGCGCCCGAGGCGCCACCAGCTCCTCAGGGGAAACCGCAGCCTTGCGGGCAGGGGAGGGCAAACCGGCCCGGGCCCGATAGCACTCAACGGCCGCCAGCCCCCCGCGCCGGGCTG